>APFE031072380.1:1202-86259 GCA_000404065.3 Pinus taeda
ATTAAACAGTTGGGAACCTTTGTTTCTCTACCTAGCTACTTGATCTGCCAAGATTAAACAGTTTGGACAGATATCATTCTCTATTCTACAACATGGAAATTGAAAACATGGTATGATCCAGATTAGACTATTGGACCACCCATCAAAATTTGAGTTATTATCCAAACTGATACAGGGATTGCCTTCTTAGGGAAATATGGGATCTTTGCACTTTGTCAAAGCAGAGCATATTTGGACCTTTGATACCCAATCATGAAATATGAAACCTATTGGTATAGGTATCCAATAGATGTCAATAGAAACTAAAATCATTTGGTCGGTAGGTTTGATAATCACAAGAGTTTCTTCAATGGCCAATGTTTCTCTTGCCATAACTTTGGACACAAAGCTACTCAATGTGTTGCCTATAAGACCATCATGACTAGAGAAGCTCAAAAACAAAGAAGTATGATTGGGATCATGAAAAGAACCTACAATAACTTTTTTGCTCTTGAAAATGAAATAGAATGTTCTATTTGTAACAACTTCGGTCATGAAGATTCTGAATGCAAGAGTATGTTTCGGCAAACAACTCAGAAGGAGCAAGCTTCATTGAGTCCAAAAACATGGAGAAAGAAAGAACCACAACTAGAAAGATGTGGGATAGCCTTATATGCAGAAGGATAGGAAATCAGTGGTACATCGACAGTGGATGCTTGAAACATATGACAGGTGATAAAGAAAAACTTTAGTCATATAGTGCCTTAGAAAAGGAAAAGAAGGTCTCATTTGGAAATGACACCCCTGCACTCATAAAAGGTAAAGGTTCTGTTCGTTTGAAAAAGAAGGTCAAAGCTGGAAATGTTATGTATGTTGATGGCTTAAAGCATAATCTATTGAGTGTCAGTCAAATGTGTGATCAAGGAAATGAGGTAATATTTCGATCAAATGGATGTATTGTTCGTGAGCTTGATATAGGAAAAACAGTGATCAAAGGCATATGAACTCCAAATAATTTATACGTACTCAAAGGAGGACAACAATAATGTTATCTCAGCAAGAATGATGAATACTAGCTATGGCACAGAAGATTGGGGCATCTAAGCTTCTCTCAGATAAGGAAAGCATGCAAATATCAAGCAGTTCGTGATCTCCCTAACATTAGAATTCCAAACAATACAATATACATCTCATGTCAGTTTGGTAAGCAAAACAGAACTAATTTCCCTGAGAAAGAAGGATCAGCTAGCAGGCCACTTGAACTTGTCCATACTGATATATGTGGTCCAACTAGGAAGAGGTCACCTCGAGGAGAAGAGTACTTCATATTGTTCATTGATGACTTTTCAAGGATGTGTTGGATAGGACTGATGAAGTATAAATATGAAGCTTTTGAAAAGTTCAAAGCATTCAAAGCCTTGGTTAAAAATGAATCAGATCATAGAATCAAATGCCTCAGGTCTGATCGAGGAGGGGAATTTACCTCAGATGAATTTTTCGATTTTTGTGAAGAACATGGAATAAGAAGGGAATTCTATACTGCAAGGACTCCTCAGCAAAATGGAGTAGTGGAAAGGATGAACAGAATGGTTCAACAAATGGCTCGTGCTATGCTTGATGAGTTTGGAACTCCCACAACCTTCTGGGGTGAAGCCGCATTTGCTGCAGTTACTATTCTCAACAAGGCAAACATCCGGGTAAACAACACTCAGACTCCTCATGAACTTTGGTATGGTAAGACTCCCACGGTAAAATATTTCAAAATTTTTGGAAGAAAATGCTACATCAAAAAGACTGATGAAAACCTTGGCAAGTTTGAACCTAGAGTAGATGAAGGCATTCTCCTTGGTTACTCTCCCCACAACAAAGCATATAAGTGTTACAATAAAATACTTGGAAAAATTCTTGAAAGTATTGATGTAGTGGTTGATGAAGAAGGAAACACTCCTAGGCAAGTAAAGTCTGAGGATTTTGAAGATGATGAGGACTATCCTTCAACATCAAATCAAATTCATGATGAAGAATAAAACCATGAGGCACCAGAAGAACAGATAAGGATAGAAGAAAAGACTCCATCCAGGTACGTTCAGAAGAATCATCCAGAAACTCAAATTTTGGGACAGAAAGAGGCAGGTGTACAAACAAGAAGAACCATTTCAGAAGCTTCAAGCTATATAGCATTGCTATCCTCCACTGAACCACAAAATGTAAGAGAGGCATGCAAAGATGAATGGTGGGTCAAGGCCATGGATGAAGAACTTGAGCAGATTGAAAAGAATAACACTTGGGAGTTGGTTCCTAAACCAAAAGATAAAAATGTCATAGGGACAAAATGGATATTCAAAAACAAGTTGAATGAAAATGGAGAAGTTATTAGGAACAAGGCCAGACTTGTTTATAAAGGGCATGCTCAACAAGAAGGTATAGACTTTGAAGAAACTTTTGCACCTGTTGCTAGACTTGAGGCAATAAGAATGTTCCTTGCACTTTCTAGCTTTTAGAAGTTCAAAGTATTTCAAATGGATGTGAAATCAACCTTTTTAAACGGGGACTTAGAGGAAGAAGTGTATATTGAGCAACCAGATGGATTCATCCTTGGAAATGATCCTAAACTTGTATGCAGACTTAAGAAGGCACTCTACGGTCTTAAACAAGCTCCAAGGGCTTGGTATTATCGTCTGGACAAATACTTCCATCAACAAGGTTTTTTAAAGGGATCCGTAGATAGCAATCTATATATAAGAATTGATAATGATAAATTGCTAATACTTGTTGTATATGTTGATGATATCATATTTGGTAGCAATGAAGAAGCCATGAGTCAAAAATTTTCTTTGGTGATGCAGAAAGAATTCGAAATGTCCTTGCTTGGTGAGCTGACATATTTTCTTGGTTTACAAATCCAACAAAATAAAGGCAGTAACTCCTTATCACAAACCAAGTATCTCAAGCAGATTTTGAAGAAATATGGGATGGAAGATTCAAAACCAGTATGTACCCCTATGGTAACAGGATGCATCCTCAACACAAATGATGAATCAATAGCAGTACATCAACCAACCTATAGAACCATGATTGGTAGTCTGCTCTATCTGACAGGTACTCGGCCAGACATCATGCATGCAGTGGGAATAGTTGGAAGGTTTCAAGCAAATCCAAAGGAAACTCATCTTCAGGCAGTTAAGAGAATTTTCAAGTATCTTCAAAGAACATAAAACTAAAGGCTTATGGTATCCTAGAGATGCAGATCTCACACTTCATGCATATACAGATGCAGATTGGGAAGGAAGCATGGATGACAAAAAAAGCACTAGTGGTGGTGCATTCTTTATGGGTTCCAGATTAGTATCTTGGTTCAGCAAGAAACAAAGTTCAATTGCTTTATCTACATCAGAAGCAGAATATGTGGCTGTTGCATCTTACTGCACACAACTCCTTTGGATGATGCAAACTTTTGAAGATTTTCAAATCACTTGTACACCACCTATCTCCATCTTTTGTGATAATACAAGTGCAATCAATATTTCAAAGAATCCTGTCATGCATTCAAAGACTAAGCACATACCTATCAAATATCATTTTCTCCGGGAACAAGTGCTTGAACAAAAGGTCAAATTGGAGTATGTTCCCTCTAAGGAACAAATTTCTGATATACTCACCAAACCACTGCCCAGGGAGAAATTTGAATACCCCAGACAGAAGCTAGGGGTAGTTGATGCATCATCTTGCTGTTGAATCTTGTTTGTTTCAGAGAAAAGTGGTTGTACACGAGTTTCATGAGGTTGATATGCGTACATACACCGGTTTATATGGATATAGTCGCGTATATGTTGGTTGAAGACAAATAGTGGTCCAAGCTCAGGATGAAAAGAGTTTGATATGGGTTAGGCAGAGACCATCTGGCATAGGTTCAGGGGGAGCATATATTCTTCTAATAATGCATTGTTGGCATTATCTTAGAAAATATTGGTTCACATTCATAGTTGTTTTGATTTCAAGTGGACCAGATGTAGAGGGAGAACATGGTTGCTGGTCTGAATGATGATTGACAGACGTTTTTGAAGATAGTTGTTGATAACTATCATAATCTTGCTGTAGAAAATTTCGTCTCTATGTCATGTATTTATTTTCTTATCAAGGTCATGTAACGGCCTATCTTGGTTTCCCCATTATGCCTGGGATGGATGATGTAATGTTCTTGTTTTATCTTGTGTAAACTGCTGATGTATCCCCACTTGGTTAGGTGGATGAGTCAATACTGGTATATCCCCATTTTGTTTGGGAGAAGGATGTATGTATGAGTCTTTGGTGATAGGAAGGTCGCTTCTGATGTATAGAGTCATGTTCTTTCTTATAGATCATTTTCTGCAGATAGTTAGGGGGAGCATGGACAGTACAACAGAGCAGAGGTTTCAGCATGAACTCAGGGGGAGCATAACCCTTTGCCTTTGATGTCAAAGGGGGAGAATGACTTTGAATGATGTAGGGTTGGCATCAAGTCCAAAGGGGGAGATTGTTGGCATTATGGCACAGGTTTGGCACTATGGTGCAGGTGTTGTCCTTGATGGCAATGCCCTCAGGTGCCAGATCACAGTTCAAGCTCTCAGAATAGAAGAAAAATTCATATACACAGGTTCCTTCTAACCATATCACGTATATACGCGGTATTGATCATAAAAAGTCACGTATGCGTATGCATGCACTTTCATGCAAAGAAAATCATGTACATGTGGGAAAATTTATGTTTGGTCCATGGTATTTAGTCCGACATATTTGAACCTATGGTTTTGGTCCTTGGTATTGCATCCAAAGTGTTGAACCTAGGTATTGGGTCCCCGGTATTGGTTCTCAATGGTTTTGGACCATGGTTTGAGTAAGGCCTAAGACTATAAAAGGAAAGGAGATCATTTGGCAAGGGATCATCTCATGTATTGAATATCGGAAGAGGAGTAAGATCTGGAATACTGGTGATTGGTTTGTGATGTGTAGTTGGATTTGAATCAAGTCCAAAGGAGGAACCTAAGCGTTACAAGATAGATAAGCTCTATTGATGGGTCGAGATCTTAAGGCTTGAATAGTAGTGTCATTGTGTGTTTTTCATCTGTTATAATTGGCGCATGATTAGATCTATAAATCTAATAATTTGGGTATAACTGATGTCTGATTAAGTAAAGGGTAAATTATCTTTTATAGATCTATACACAGGTTCGATGCAGCATAGGCACGAATACACGCAGGTTCAGCAAGTGAAGAAAGCATATATGCTGTTTGGATTTGACACAGCTATGTATGTACGCAGGTTCTACATAGTGAAGTAGCGTACGTCTCTTGAAATATGTTTTAGATGCTTTTGTTTATTGCTGCAGTGTTATGGGTTTAGAATTGGTGTCTGGTTACTGGTACTGTTTTCCGGTTACAACATTCTGAGAAGTTATTGGTTGATTCAGTATTTGTTTGTACAAAGGAGATTGGTTGATGTAGATATACTTGATGTTTGATTGATATTCATGAATCTAGTCTGAAAATTTATGAAACGTGGTCCCTGGAAGAAAAGAGAAGGTTGTAGCCTTCTGTAGGTCAGCACCTACGTACTAGTACCTCAGCTAGTACAAGAGCTAAGGGGGTTGTAGCTCCCTTCCAGGAGAAGCTGGAAAATGAGAGAAGGTTGTAGCCTTCTGCAGGTAGCAGCTTTCATATTGGTATAAGACTGCACTAATACAAAATCATTGTAAAAATAAGTTTCTAATTGAAAGAAGATAGAGACGAATTGCAGCAGGTGGTTTTCACCCACATTGGGTTTCCACCTTATACCTTGTGTTCTTTTGTGTGACTGTCTGCTCTATTTTTCTGTTCCTGGTTACTGTTTATATGGTTCTGACACACAAATTAATGATCAACATTTGAAGAATAAATTAAATTACAAGTCTGCAAGTTATACACGAGTTTCATTAACCAGAGTTGCATATACACGCTGTTTTCACTAACTAAAGTAGCGTATACAAATCTGTGTATGAAATGAAAAATAATTGACTTAATAATACTGATTCACCCCCCTCTTATTTTCAACACAATATGCCAAAGTTACGACCCCGGGAAGTTGATGTGCCAATTTACCCAGACGGGGCCCATAGTTTTGGTGCTTCATCTCCTCGGGTTAGTTTTTTGGATGTTTATGGTTTTCTATTATTTCTCAATAATAAATAGGCCTTGGAGCCTCATTGCAACACATTTGAGAGGCATTTCACTGCCACATCCCTTCTCAGAGATAAGCTACCATTGCCTGAGCTAGTGTTATTTCCATTCTATTTGTAAGCATATTTCAGTATTTGATATTAATGAAATGAAGTGTTAGTTATGCTGCATATTTGTATTTATGGTTATATCTGTAATTTGTTGTGTTCCTATTTACATTTAGATCAGTGGTATCAGAGCGGTCTGCTTTTTCTCTATTTTTCTTTGCATGTCCCCAACAAGGTCGGGATATAATGAGTTAGGGCTCGAACTAGCCGAACCTTTGCAAGACTAGCCTCACAAATCTTGACAGCCTCCCATGGGGGAAGAAAAGAAAGATTAGGGGGCATGAGATCCTTTCAAAATCTTGCTCAAAGAAGCCCTCGAGCAACATAGGAAGGTGATGATGGACAACTCTGCCCAAATCCTTCAGTGACCACCCAAGGGCGACGCATCTATTTGCAATAGCTACTCTCGAAGCGCCACACCCTTTAAGGTACAGGTTAACTTTGAAATTCACATATTTGAGGGTCAGATAGATGCGGACACCATAGATAAATGGTTAAATATGTTAGAAGGATAATTTTCTATTCATTATTTTTCCAATCGGGAAAATATTACTTTTTCTCTTCTCAAAGAAGCCCACCATGTCAAGGATTAGGGGGAAACCTACTATGAGAAGAAGGATGAAAGCACACCCTCACTATTTTTGGCCGCACCCACTTGGGATTCGTTCCGAGACACCATCAAGGAGGAGTGCTACCTTATCAGGAGCTATGAGGATAAATACATAAAGTGGAACACATTGCGATAAGGAAGGGACCAAGATGTGCGGAGTTTACCAATGTTTTTCATACCCTTCATACGAAGTTGGGAATCAAGGATTCTGAGAAACATTTAGTACTCAAGTACCACAGTTGCCTACATAGGTACATCTATAATGAGATTGAGTTCTTGGAAATCTCCTCGCTCAGCACGACGTACTGATACACTTCCAAGATCGAGAAGAATCTTAAACAAAAAAAGTGAGACATTGGATCTGCGAATCCGAAGCTAGGGAAAGGCACCCCCAAACTGTAGAGCAAAGGGAAAAAACAAAGCGGGGCAACCCAGGATAACCTAACAAAGCCGCAAGCAAAGAAAAACATCACGAAGACAAAGGAGGAAACATAAAACTAGTGTGAGTTCCATAAGAGCTCCACTCACAACATAAGTGAGTGTCGGGCCAAGCAGTCACTAGTGTCTGAGCTGAAGGCTTCTAAGTCTGATGCATGTTCCGACTCTAAGACAGAATCTACCAAGGGAAATGGAAAAGGGAAGCAGATAATTGATGCAGAGCCCAATGTGACTGTGGCCACCACCAAGATCCATAATATTGAGCCTGAATATCTAGAATAGGGGGAGCACTTATTCCACTCATAGATGTGGGTGAAGGGTTCTCCGCTGCAGTTCATTGTCGACAGCGAGAGGCAAAAGAACTTCATTTCAATAGAGGTCATGAAGTGTAGGGGCCTACAAAATATAGAACATCCAAATCTATATACCATTAGGTGGCTTCACCAAGGATGAGATCTCCGCGTTAGCCAACAATGTCGCCTTCACTACAGCATCAAGACCTTCAGAAATGAGGTACTGTGTGATCTTTCTCCTCTTGAAGTTTGTGATGTATTATTAGGACAACCATACCTATGGAAGCGACATGTTGTATATGATTCTAGACCTTGTTCTATTATTATTTCTTTGGGTACTAAGTTATACATGATACCGAAGGTAGCCCCACCTACCTCTATATCTTTGATCTCTACTAAGAAATGGAGTAAGGTCATCTCCAAGAAGGGGAATTTTTTTTTTTCCTTTTGTTTCTCTCTCAAAATAAGGGGAAGGTTGTAGCCACATCCATGGCCCCTGGGAAGGGTTCCTCCAAGCAGCAGAAGTAGCTAGATATGATCATGGAAGAATACATGGACATCTTCTCCTCACCTATAGGGGTACCCTTGCATTGTCAGGTCAAGCATTCAATCAATCTAACTACTGGAGAACCTCTACCCAACGGGCTAATATATTACCACTCCATTCTGGAAAATTAAAAGATCAAGCAGCAAATCCATAAGTTTCTACAGAAAGGGCACATCCAAACAAGTTCCTCGCCTTGTGGGATCCTGATTGTACTAGTACAAAAGAAGGATGGGACTTGGAGGCTCTGCATTTATTATCGAGCACTAAAAGAAATTGTTGTCAGGAACAGTTATCCAATCCCATGGATTGATGACCTACTGGACCAACTCAAGAGGGCCAAGTATTTCAACAAGATCGATCTGAAGTCTGGTTATGACTAGGTTCCAATAGAGCCCACAAATGTATGGAAGTCTAACTTTAAATCCAAGTGTTAGCCCCCTGCTGCATCAGGTTATTCATCTTTCATGATCGACATTTTTACATGCCAAATATGTCATACAATGCATACTACAATGCTCCATATTTGCTACAGAGGCCAAAGAAGTGTCCATGAGAGTGTGCTGGCCTAAATGCCCCTGCTGTGTTCCATTTTTGATGAGTTGATCCATTTCATGTTTTCAAGTGTCATATCCATTCACATCTCAAGCATAAGGCAGTTTTCCATTTGGCCCAATCTAGCTACAGTTTGTGAAGATGTTGGAAACGTAATCCCTTCATAGGGCTGTGTGTGAAATCCCTCTTCCATTGCTCGTTGCATGGGAAATGGAAGCCCTTTGAACAACAGTAGACGACATTCTTTAGGCCTCAAAAGAAAAAGATCTCATCTTGGCCATGCTGAGGAGTCTTTTGTGAAAAGACGTGATCAACGCCGGCTTCTTACATAGGTTTTACAAAGTAGTGCAAAATTACTAGTGCCTTGTTTTCCTGATTTTGGTTGTATGACAGTTAACTCAACTCAGCAGGTGTTGAAGGAAAGAGGAGTTGGTACTTCGCAACTAAAGCAAGTTAAAAAATCAAGTTTTTCTACATTGCCTAGTAATAATTCAGATTACATGGGAATTTTTTCCAAAAGAGAGAGCTCATTACCAGCTTCTCAAGATGTATTTGAAATCAGAGAGAAGTTGGCTCAACCAGTTTCTTTGTTAGATGATAATGCATGTTCTAGTTTGCTAGAGCAACCAAGTTCCAACTATGGTGAAAAAAGTGGTCTATAGTCTGTTTATGGAGTAGGTGAAACTGCACTTTCAGATTTCAATGAGGTGTTTTTACCAGTATCAAGGAATTTTGAGGATGAGCTGGTTGGTGGGCACCTTGAAAATCCTATTCAAGTTGAAGAGAGTTTTATCAACATCAACGGACTTGATGATGCTGAGTTTTCAAATTTTTTGTCTAAACCTGAGTCTGTTGAACAGATTATAGCTAGTGTTGCTGATGCAGGTGTCTCTAAATGGCAGTTGAAAGGAAAACGTAATGTTAGACATCTGAATAAGAAAAACTCTGAGAATACAAATGAAAAGAATTTGGTTGAGATGGATGTTACATGCAGTGCACCTATGCATGTGGTATCATCTGAAGACAAGCTTAAAGTACATAAGGAGCTCGGGACCAAGAAAGTTATTGGAAGCAATTCAGGAAGAATAAAAAATAATTGAGGGACAATTAACCTATAGTTCTGTTTTAGATGGTTGTGTAAGAGATGATTCTAATCAAATCAATATTGCACCCTGTGTTGATGAAAGGCAACAAAAATTTGGGACTTTGCTACTGAGAAAAAAGGCAGAGGTTCAAGATATAAAAAACCAAGAAAAATTAGAAGATCAGCATATTCTGGAATCAAAACTTGATATCTCTCGGAATGAAGACTCCCGAGCTGCATTTCCATCATCGTGGAATAGCAGTAGACATGCAAATCAATGGATAGGTCAGATAGACAGAAGACAGGAACTCTGGAAAAAACCTGCAAAAGGATTTCATTCTGAGACTTTTCCAGGGATGGCATGCAAAGTTCCAAAGTCTATAGATAGAATGCAATTTAGATAGCCTGATCCATTTGGAATCTCAATGATTTCACAAGCGAGCGGAATATTATAGAGCTGGAGTCGGGATGGGAATTTATGCAGAAGGGAATTACGAAGCCCAAGAACATTCTGGAAGCAATTCCCGAATAGCAATTCAATTCCTAGGAGTACATAATGCTTTACATAACTATTTACAACATGTGCACGCAAAAGCCTCCACAGGATTATTCGCAGCAACTCTATGACAGATGAGTTCAGATTTTAACTCTTTGGTGTTTTTTGGTGTAGGTGTTGGTAATTCAGCCTTTTGTGTATAAAGTAAATTTTATATATCAACTACCTGGCTGTCCATATCCTAGAAAGAATACATTAAAACAATGATCCTTTCACCACCCTCAACATTGGATGCAATGGAATTAGAAGTAACAAAGCAAGAAGGGTATTTTGCCTTGCAGAATCACACTAGTCTCACAAATATGGAGAAGAATGAAAATGCTGATGGTAATGAAGATTCAAAATGGCAGGATATGCCCATGGAGCTCCTTATGGGTATACTTAGGCTTGTTGATGATCGTACTGTAATTATTGGATCCGGTGTATGTACTAGCTGGAGGGAGGCAATCTGCATTGGTGTTCATGAACTTTCTTTATCATGGTGCAAGTCGAACATGAGCAAATTACTTCTGTCAATTGCTCCTAAATTCACTCGTTTGCAGTCCCTTAATCTACGCCAGAACCAACATCAACTCGATGATCAAGCAGTGGAAATGGTTGCAAAGCACTGTCATGATCTGCGTGCTCTAGACCTTTCCAACAATACTCAGCTGACAGATACATCTATTGATGCTTTGGCGCGTGGTTGTAATCAACTTGAAAAACTTAATATTAGTGGATGTTTAAAGGTTACTGATTCAACACTGATATTTCTGGCAGCGAAGTGTTGTAGATTGAGACATCTTAATCTCTGTGGTTGTTGTCAAGCTGCATTTGACAGGGCTTTGCTGGCTCTGGCACAAAATTGCTGCGGCTTGCAATCTTTGAATTTGGGTTGGTGTGAGAGGGTGACTGATGTGGGTGCGACAGGTTTGGCACAAGGTTGTCTTGAGATGAGGGCAGTGGATTTGTGTGGTTGTGTATTAATAACAAATAATAGCGTTGTTGCATTGGCTGTAAACTGCCCTCGCTTAAGGTCATTGGGATTGTACTATTGCCAAAATATCACAGACTATGCTATGTACTCTTTAGTAAATCGCAGCATATATGGGACAGGGAAGGAAAACTCCAAACACAAGAGCAGTAATATCAGATACAACACTGAGCGAGTATCCACCCAAGGTAGTCAAATATGCAGGCGGAGTAATGGAGGTAGACAGAGTTGTGGCATCAGTGAACGCAATGCAGCTGCTAGTCGTGATTACATGGAATCTGTTTTGAGTGACGAAGAGGGGTATGGACTAGTGCAGTTAAATATTAGCCAATGCACATTCTTATCTGCTCCTGTTGTTCAAGCTGTTTGTGATACTTTCCCAGCATTGCATACTTGTCCAGAGAAGCACTCCCTCATCATAAGTGGCTGCCTAAACCTTACCTCAGTGCATTGTGTGTGTGCAATTGAAGCTCAGAGAGAACGAAGAAGCAGAGTGGCAGCTTTTGCTTTTCCGGCAGGGATTCTCAATGCAAGAGCAATACGTTGAATTTAGCAAGCATTCCTAGATTGTATCTAGTTTGTAGGCTCCATGATATGGCTTGTATCGGATCTTAGTCTAGATTTCTTACAGATAAGTTATGGGATGTGATACAGGGAGTCTTTTGAAGAGTACATTACTTCGATGGTACTATCTGCATTGAGGGAGAAACATGATGAGTTTATGTGGAGAGAACTTGTGAAGCAATGGGGAAATCACAAAATAATGGTTCGGTGGCTTTCACGTTTCTTTAATTACTTGGATTGTTACTTCATTGCAAGGCGTTCTCCTCCTGCACTAAATGAAGTTGGCCTCATGTGCTTCCGTGATCTGGTTTACCAAGAAATTAAGAATAATGTAAGGGATGTTGTGATTACTCTGATTGATAGGAGATAAAACATGGGCGATTTGACAGTTTGAAGTGCTTCGGAGGGAAGAGAAAGCCCAATTCGACAGCGAAAGAGTATCAGCGAACCAACAAAGTGTATCAGTTATGAATATCAGTAGGGGAATTTAAACGCAAAGAAGATGGCAATAAAGGGATCGCTCAAAGTCAATGAAGAAGCTCAGAGCCATCAAAGCTCACCAGCTCATTATTAAATGTCTTAAAGCCACTTAGTAGCAGCAGAACCGCCTAAAGAAGCAGTTCAAGTGATTTAAAGCCCAGATTTTTTGCAGAAGCGGTGTATAGAGACACATATGGCCAACGTTTCAGTATTCAAGGCACAGTTAATACAGAGTTGTGGCCATGAGGCCAGCACATGGTTCAAAGGACCACATCAATCCATTTTTGAGGCTGCGGCCTCATGCGCAGCCTTAGATAGTCAGTTTATGAGGCTGCTGCCTCATGCACAGCTGTTATAGATATTTCCAGCATTTATTTTCAGCACAAGTTAGGATTAAAGCCTGATTTACCTCAGATCTGTTCAAGATCCGTTTTGTAGATATTTTTGGATATTTTCCCTATATAAACCACCCCATGCACTGTTTTAAAGTGTTGGTTGGTTGATAATCTCATTTGAGACTTGCATTGTAAACCTGAGAGTTTCTACGATCAAAGATTGCTGGAACATTTGGATTATGAACTGTCTGTTGTGGATTTGATGGCTGAAGAGCTAATTACAAGATTGTTGTGCTTCTTCATGGCTCAATAAGTCTTTCTTGCCTCTGTTTTCAGTTTTAATGTGTTTGTATCACCCTTGTGTCACGATCTAAATAACAGAAAAGAATAATAGCTCAGAATTCGCTTAACAGCACTTTGTGCTCAATTCCTGTTATTTCTCTATGTTCTCTTCTGAATTAGCTATGAATATGAATAGCTCTTGGCTCATATTTACACTAGTTCCTTCATATATGAATATTGTTTAGGAATTCTTGATTGCTCCTATATAATGTTCACTCACCTTCCCTCTGTTAGCATGATGAAAGCTACTTAATTGCCTTTCATTCCCTGACCTCCATTTCATCTCATTACCAACTTGAATATTGGTCCATGTGTAGCTATCCTGCTCTGTATTCCTCTTCTGTAAAAGAAAACACACCCTTCAGTTCACATTCATTGACTCCATTCCCAATGGTTTGAACTTCTTACACTTTGCATGCCAGCTCTGCTTGAATAGATCAACCATCCCACCAAACTAAATCAAAACCCATGTACAACATATCTAGCCTAAGATCATCCCTTAAACAAAGCTAAATCCTAATGATAGAGCCCTCTCTGATTGCAGGTGGGCTAGAACCTGTAATTCAAAGATTGGTTTGTGGTTACCTCGGTTGTATCCCTTTCAGGAGCTTAGGGACAACCTGAGCGATAACATAATGGCAACTTCGCTGGGGACCTTCCTCTGATAATTTCACAAATCAAGTTGGAAAGCTCCACTGGGATAGTGTCAGACCTGCCAAGGTTTCCTTCTAGCCCAAATTTTTTCTAGGAAAGCCCAAAAGAAACAGTATAGAAGCTGGCTCCAAAGAGGAAATCTCATTTTCTGGAGAAAGTGCTCCTTTTCCTCAGAAGTTTTCCATGTTTAGTTCTGATCTTTGATGGTGGACAGAGATTAGGCACTTCAAAGTTAAGGCATCCACCTAGCGATTCCACTTCATTTTCAATCAAGACTCCACTAAGGAACGAACCAATTTTACAACCAAATAGTCCATATTCCAAAGCATTAACAGTAAGACAGGATGACCAGGTTCGTGGAAGATCTTTCATTTGATGAAGCTTTAGATGAATTCAGGGAGAGTTTATTAGAATTTAAGCTTAATGAAGAATTTTTCAGATTGGTGTTGTTAAAAACAGCAGGACGCCCGCATAACCTTTTTATTGATTTAGTTGTTGAAAGATATAAAAATGAAATTGAAATTTTGCATGCTCAAATTCAGTCATATCATTTTCGCGATCCTAAAGAATTTTTCCAAAATCTTCCTTCCCCAAGTCATGAGGAAATGGTGCTACCTTCTGACTTACAGATTGAGGATAATCATGCTTTCAAGGCAAAGACTGAAGAATTAGTTGCAAGGTGTATTACCGAGGATGTAGCTGTTCCATTAGACCAAGAAGGCCCAGAAGAAACTATCCCACATGATGTTTTTATTGATCCTATAGCAGACCACATGGAACTTCCTCTCAACTCAAATTATTTAGCATGCTTTCTCTGTGAGGACCAAATACATCAGCAATGGCCTTTCTATGCCACAATTTTGATTATGGGGGCACATGACCGAATAGTGCTTCCAATTTCATTAACAATCAATCAGCCAGTTCATTTCTTTCTATAGTTGCTTAAGTGGCTGCACTGGCTATTTGATTTCACCTAACAATAAAGTAAGTGCTGATTAGGATAGGTAGGTAGGATTAATAAGGCAGCCGACAAAGGGAATTTTGCAGAGTACAACAACAATTGAAGACTAAGGCATTCTGACCTGCTGTTCTTGGCTCTTCACAAGGAAAAGCCATCCCCAAGTGGAGCCACTGTTAGCCTCCTGCTACAGCAGGTTATTCATCTTTCATGATCGACATTTTTACATGCCAAATATGTCATACTATGCATACTGCAATGCTCCATATTTGCTACAGAGGCCAAAGAAGTGTCCATGAGAGTGTGCTGGCCTAAATGCCCCTGCTGTGTTCCATTTTTGATGAGTTGATCCATTTCATGTTTTCAAGTGTCATATCCATTCACATCTCAAGCATAAGGCAGTTTTCCATTTGGCCCAATCTAGCTACGGTTTGTGAAGATGTTGGAAAAGTAATCCCTTCATAGGGATGTGTGCGAAATCCCTCTTCCATTGCTCGTTGCATGGGAAATAAAAGCCCTTTGAACAGCAGTAGAGGACATTCTTTAGGCCTCAAAACAAAAAGATCTCATGTGGGCCATGCTGAGGAGTCTTCTGTGAAAAGATGTGATCGACACCGGCCTCTTACACAGGTTTTACAGAGTAGTGCAAAATTACCAGTGCCTTGTTTTCCTGATTTTGGTTGTATGACAGTTGACTCAACTCAGCAGGTGTTGAAGGAAAGAGGAGTTGGTACTTCGCAACTAAAGAAAATTAAAAAATCAAGTTTTTCTGCATTGCCTAGTAATAATTCAGATTACATGGGAATTTTTTCCAAAAGAGAGAGCTCATTACCAGCTTCTCAAGATGTATTTGAAATCAGAGAGAAGTTGGCTCAACCCGTTTCTTTGTTAGATGATAATGCATGTTCTAATTTTCTAGAGCAACCAAGTTCCAACTATGGTGAAAAAAGTGGTCTACAGTCTGTTTATGGAGTATGTGAAACTGCACTTTCAGATTTCAATGAGGTGTTTTTACCAGTATCAAGGAATTTTGAGGATGAGCTGGTTGGTGGGCACCTTGAAAATCCTATTCAAGTTGAAGAGAGTTTTATCAACATCAACGGACTTGATGATGCTGAGTTTTCAAATTTTTTGTCTAAACCTGAGTTTGTTGAACAGATTATAGCTAGTGTTGCTGATGCAGGTGTCTCTAAATGGTAGTTGAAAGGAAAACGTAATGCTAGACATCTGAATAAGAAAAACTCTGAGAATACAAATGAAAAGAATTTGGTTGAGATGGATGTTACATGCAGTGCACCTATGCATGTGGTATCATCTGAAGAAAAGCTTAAAGTACATAAGGAGCTTGGGACCAAGAAAGTTATTGGAAGCAATTCAGGAAGAATAAAAAATAATTGAGGGACAATTAACCTATAGTTCTGTTTTAGATGGTTTTGTAAGAGATGATTCTAATCAAAGCAATATTGCACCCTGTGTTGATGAAAGGCAACAGAGATTTGGGACTTTGCTACTGAGAAAAAAGGCAGAGGTTCAAGATATACAAAACCAAGAAAAATTATAAGATCAGCGTATTCTGGAATCAAAACTTGATATCTCTCGGAATGAAGACTCCCGAGCTGCGTTTCCATCATCGTGGAATAGCAGTAGACATGAAAATCAATGGATAGGTCAGATAGACAGAAGACAGGCACTCTGGCAAAAGCCTGCAAAGGGATTTCATTCTGAAACTTTTCCAGGGGTGGCATGCAAAGTTCCAAAGTTTATAGATAGAATGCAATTCAGACAGCCTGATCCATTTGGAATCTCAATGATCTCACAAGCGAGCGAAAGATTATAGAGCTGGAGTCGGGATGGCAATTTATGCAGAAGGGAATTACGAAGCTCAAAACATTCTGGAAGCAATTCCCGAACAGCAATTCAATTCTGAGGAGTACATAATGCTTTACACAACTATTTACAACATGTGCACGCAAAAGCCTCCGCAGGATTATTCACAGCAACTCTATGACAGATGAGTTCAGATTTTAACTCTTCGGTGTTTTTTGGTGCAGGTGTTGGTAATTCAGCCTTTTGTGTATAAAGTAAATTTTATATATCAGCTACCTGGCCGTCCATATCCTAAAAATAATACATTAAAACAATGATCCTTTCACCACCCTCAAGATTGGATGCAATGGACTTAGAAGTAACAAAGCAAGAAGCATACTTTGCCTTGCAGAATCACACTAGTCTCACAAATATGGAGAAGAATGAAAATGCTGATGGTAATGAAGATTCAAAATGGCAGGATATGCCCATGGAGCTCCTTATGAGTATACTTAGGCTTTTTGATGATCGTACTGTAATTATTGGATCTGGTGTATGTACTAGCTGGAGGGAGGCAATCTGCATTGGTGTTCAGGAACTTTCTTTATCGTGGTGTAAGTCGAACATGAGAAAATTACTTCTGTCAATTGCTCCTAAATTCACTCGTTTGCAGTCCCTTAATCTACGCCAGAACCAACATCAACTCGATGATCAAGCAGTGGAAATGGTTGCAAAGCACTGTCATGATCTGCGTGCTCTAGACCTTTCCAACAGTACTCAACTGACAGATACATCTATTGATGCTCTGGCGCGTGGTTGTAATCAACTTGAAAAACTTAATATTAGTGGATGTTCAAAGGTTACTGATTCAGCACTGATATTTTTGGCAGCGAAGTGCTGCAGATTGAGACATCTTAATCTCTGTGGTTGTTGTCAAGCTGCATCTGACAGGGCTTTGCTGGCTCTGGCACAAAATTGTTGCGGCTTGCAATCTTTGAATTTGGGTTGGTGTGAGAGGTTGACTGATGTGGGTGTGACAGGTTTGGCACAAGGTTTTCCTGAGATGAGGGCAGTGGATTTGTGTGGTTGTGTATTAATAACAGATAAAAGCGTTGTTGCATTGGTTGAAAACTACCCTCGCTTAAGGTCGTTGGGATTGTACTACTGCCAAAATAGCACAAACTATGCTATGTACTCTTTAGTAAATAGCAGCATATATGGGACAGGGAAGGAAAACTCCAAACACAAGAGCAGTAATATCAGATACAACACTGAGCCAGTATCCACCCAAGGCAGTCAAAGATGCAGGCGGAGTAATGGAGGTAGACAGAGTTGCGGCATCAGTGAACGCAATGCAGCTGCTAGTCGTGATTACATGGAATCTGTTTTGAGTGACGAAGAGGGGTATGGACTAGTGCAGTTAAATATTAGCCAATGCACATTCTTATCTGCTCCTGCTGTTCAAGCTGTTTGTGATAATTTCCCAGCATTGCATACTTGTCTAGAGAAGCACTCCCTCATCATAAGTGGCTGCCTAAACCTTACCTCAGTGCATTGTGTGTGTGCAATTGAAGCTCAGAGAGAACAAAGAAGCAGAGCAGTAGCTTCTGCTTTTCTTGCAGGGATTCTAAATGCAAGAGCAATACGTTGAATTTAGCAAGCATTCCTAGATTGTATCTAGTTTGTAGGCTCCATGATATGGCTTGTATTGGATCTTAGTCTAGATTTCTTACAGATAAGTTATGGGATGTGATACAGGGAGTCTTTTGAAGAGTACATTACTTCGATGGTACTATCTGCATTGAGGGAGAAACATGATGAGTTTATGTGGAGAGAACTTGTGAAGCAATGGGGAAATCACAAAATAATGGTTCGGTGGCTTTCACGTTTCTTTAATTACTTGGATCGTTACTTCATTGCAAGGCGTTCTCTTCCTGCACTAAATGAAGTTGGCCTCATGTGCTTTCGTGATCTGGTTTACCAAGAAATTAAGAATAATGTAAGGGATGTTGTGATTACTCTGATTGATAGGAGATAAAGCAGGGGCGATTTGACAGTTTGAAGTGCTTCGGAGGAAAGAGAAAGCCCGATTCGACAACGAAAGAGTATCAGTGAACTGACAAAGTGTATCAGTTATGAATATCAGCAGGGGACTTTAAACGCAAAGCAAATGGCAATAAAGGGATCGCTCAAAGTCAATGAAGCATCTCAGAGCCATCAAAGCTCACCAGCTCATTATTAAATGTCTTAAAGCCACTTAGTAGCAGCAGAACCACCTAAAGAAGCAGTTCAAGTGATTTAAAGCCCAGATTTTTTGCAGAAGTGGTGTATAGAGACACATATGGGCAGCGTTTCAGTATTCAAGGCGTAGTTAATACAGAGTTGTGGCCATGAGGCCAACACATGGTTCAAAGGACCACATCAATCCATTTTTGAGGCTGCGGCTTCATGCGTAGCCTTAGATAGTCAGTTTATGAGGCTGCTGCCTCATGCACAACTGTTATAGATATTTCCAGCATTTATTTTTAGCACAAGTTAGGATTAAAGCCTGATTTACCTCAGATCTATTCAAGATCTGTTTTGTAGATATTTTTGGATATTTTCCCTATATAAACCACCCCATGCAGTGTTTTAAAGGGTTGGTTGGTTGATAATCTCATTGGAGACTTGCGATGTAAACCTAAGAGTTTCTATGATCAAAGATGGCTGGAAAAATTGGATTATGAACTGTCTATTGTGGATTTGATGGCTGAAGAGCTAATTACAGGATTCCCGTGCTTCTTCATGGATCAATAAGTCTTTCTTGCCTCTGTTTTCAGTTTTAATGTGTTTATATCACCCTTGTGTCACGATCTAAATAAAAGAAAAGAAGAATAGCTCAGAATTCGCTTAACAGCACTCTGTGCTCAATTCCTGTTATTTCTCTATGTTCTCTTCTGAATTAGATATGAATATGAATACCTCTTGGCTCATATTTACACTAGTTCCTTCATATATGAATATTGTTTAGGAATTCTTGATTGCTCCTATATAATGTTCACTCACCTTCCCTCTGTTAGCATGATGAAAGCTACTTAATTGCCTTTCATTCCCTGACCTCCATTTCATCTCATTACCAGCTTGAATATTGGTCCATGTGTAGCTATCCTACTCTATATTCCTCTTCTGTCAAAGAAAACACACCCTTCAGTTCACATTCATTGACTCCATGCCCAATGGTTTGAACTTCTTACACTTTTCATGCCAACTCTGCTTGAATAGATCAACCATCCCACCAAACTAAATCAAAAACCCTGTACAACATATCTAGCCTAAGATCATCCCTTAAACAAAGCTAAATCCTAATGAGAGAGCCCTCTTTGATTGCAGGTGGGCTAGAACCTGTAATCCAAAGATTGGTTTGTGGTTACCTCGGCCGTATCCCTTTCAGGAGCTTAGGGACAACCTGAGCGATAACACCAAGGAAGGCCTTTTTGAATGGTTGATTATGCCCTTCGGGTTGACACATTCCCTTACTACTTTTATGAGGCTAATGGATGACATCTTGCAGCCCTTCACCAAATCGTTGATGGTGGTTTATCTGGATCACATCCTCATCTTCAGCAAGAGTTGGGAAGAACACTTGCAACACATTCGACAACACAAATTGTGTGCCAATTTGGAAAAATGTACCTTTGACATGAGCCAGGTCCAGTACTTGGGTTACATCATAGATGAATGTGGTGTGCATGTGGACCCGACCAAGATCTAAATCAATCATGATTGGCCAACCCCGACCACTCTAACGGAGCTTCGCAACTTTTTGGGCCTTGCAAATTTCTATCAGAGGTTCATGTTTGGATTCTGTAATATCACTTGTCCTTTGAGTTAGATTACGAAGGGTGGGGAAAAATAAAAGTTTTCTTGGTCCGAGTCCCAACAGAAGGCATTTGTTGAGTTGAAGCACCCCTCTGCTCTGCACCGATACTCACACTGCCAGACCTGCAAAACCATTTGAAATCGAGACAGATGCCTCAGACTATGTTATTGGTGCAATCCTCACCAATCATGGGCATCCAGTGGCCTATCATAGTGAGACACTTTCTGATACAATTGAGAAGTAACCCACCTATGATAAAGAGATGTATTCCATCGTGTAGGCTTACCAACAATGGAAGCACTACATTCTGGGGAAGGAGATGGTCATCCACACCAATTACCGACCTCTTCAGTTTATACATACATAAGGGAAGTTGCAGAACAATCGCCATGAGAAGTGGTATACATATCTACAAAAATTCCACTTGAACATTAAATGAAAAAAGGGTAGCACCAATCATGTTGTAGACTACCTCAGTTGGCCCCCAATTGCAACATTGATTATTGTTCTCAACGTTTGTGCTCACGAGACCTCTGGATGGACACAACTATACAAAAATGATCCAAAGTTCAGCTTGACATACCAGATGCTAGTAGCTGGCAAGCAAGTTCCTTCTTTCCACCTTTAGGATGCATTATTATGCTACCCGAGCCACCTTTTTGGTCCTTCAAGCGAGCATGCCAAGATAATTTGGGAGGCACACTATAGTCAAGTTGCAGGACACTTTGGTGTGGAGAAAATTGTGGTTGTACTACAAAAGTACTTTTATTGGACCAAACTCTGACTGGATGTTGGGAAATATATTAGATCTTGCACTTCGTGCACCATCACCAAGCCAACCATCATGAAGAATGGCCTGTACACTCCTTTGCCTACTCCATTAGCCATGGGAATCCATCTCCATGGACTATATGTCTAGCCTCCATTCTAACAAGCATGGTAATGACTGTGTATTTGTGGTCGTGGACATATTTTCTAAGATGGCTATATTAGCGTCTTGCAAGAAGAGTATCACAATAGAGGACATTGCCAAACTCTTCTTTGAACGAGTATGGGTATATTTTGGGATTCCGCAGACCAATATATCAGATCAAGATAGAAGGTTCCTAAGAACATTCTACTCAAGCCTATGGACACTATTGGACATCAAGCTCACCAAATCGACTTCCTTCCATCCCCAAACTGTTGGCTAGATGGAGGTCGTCAATAGGATGATAGTTCACATACTCCACATGTACAACTCCAAGCATCCTCGAACCTAGGATGAGAGTCTTCCATATGTGCAACATAATTATAATAGAGCTCTCTATAGCTCGACTGGTCACAGTCCCTTTCAAGTGGGTCTAAGATTTCAACCATTGTTTCTCATTGATGTTCCATTACTCATGTCACTACACAAACAGAATCCACACATGTATTGTGTGAGGCTGATAAAGCGACCAGATTTATTGAAGGCATCCAAAACATCCACCAATAGGTTCACGACATCCTGGAGAAGTCAAATGCCAAGTATAAGCAATGACATGATCAACATCGGGTGCCACACAAGTTTTAGGTGGGAAAAAATTCTCGTTGCATTTGTAGAAGGAATACCTTACTGGAGCCCATCGGAAGCTCAGATTGCTTCGATATGGTCCTTACACCATTACCAAACCATGGGAGACAATTCTTTTGAGCTCAACATTCCTCCATTCCTTGACCTGCACCCAGTGTTCAATGTGGAATTCCTTTGACGATACTTCCCACCATTGTTGGACACATCATACATTGTAGAACAACTCACACCAACAAAATTTAACCTAGACTGCATGGAATAGGCCACAACTAATCATATTATGGACACACAGGTCAAGAATGCTCGCCAGCAAAGGATCCAACTATATCAGGCTGTCAAAGTTGGCCAAATCTTCCACTAAGGCAAGTGGCTCACCAGGGACCAAGTTTAGTAAAAGTTTCCCCATCTCATGGAGGCACTCTATGCAGTGGGGAACATTGATTCCTAAGGGGGGAGGAATGATCCAGGTGGATGTTGGTGGCCACCTGCCTATTCCTATTGGAAACACCACCACTATATCTTTCAGTTTTTAAGTTTCCTTAGCTGTAGCACAATTTACTATTTTTGGAAGTTTTTTCGGGTCTTGAACTTCCAGAGCCATTTTGAGGCCCTAAATGACATTGTTTGGGAAAACTAGGGCCAACAGGGGACATAGATTAGTTTTTGCGGGTCGAAATTTGTAGCCCTCTGATAGATATTTTCTAACGAGGTATTATTCATGTCAAACAAAGATCGTATCCCAAAGTTATGACCCTGGGAAGTTGATGTAGCAATTTACCCAAACGGGGCCCATAATTTTGGCACTTCATCTCCTAAGGTTAGTTTTTTGGATGTTTAGGGTTTTCCATTGTTTCTCAATAATAAATAGGCATCTGATCCTCATTGTAACACAGTTGAGAGGCATGTTCCTGCTACATCTCTTCTTAGAGATAAGCTACCATCGCCCGAGCCAGTTTTATTTCCATTTTGTTTGTAAGCATATTTCAATATTTGATATTAATGAAATGAAGTGTTATTTTTGCTGCATCTTTGTATTTATGGTTATATCTGTAATTTGTTGCGTTCCTATTTAAATTTGAATCAGAAACCCATTGGGACACTTTTCTCTCACTATTGGGGTTATGGCCATGCTCAGGGAACAATGTTTACTAAGTATTACCAAGTCTCTAGGTTTGACAGAATTTTAGTCCCTTTTTATTTGTGTGTTAGGTTGTCATAAGGGTATCTGAATGAAAACCTTTCATATTGGTTTGATTTGTCGGTTTTGTAGGAACTCTAGAGGTTGTTATTTGCTCCCAAGGGTTTATTTTAAACCCTTCACCTTCGTATTATGCTCAAAAGGGTTATTTTTAAACCCTTCACTTAGGTATTCAATCACTGAGTTTCAATTATATTATCTTTAACACGTGGATTAAAGGAATTTCCTTTGGTTTTTCTACTTCAAAAATTAACCTTAAAATATTGCTAGATGGGTATAAGGTCTTCATAGATTATTGAGGTGACATTTCCTAGATGAGTGATACGTGACTCAACACTCCCAGGAATTGTCCTTTTTTTTTAGTTAATTTTCCTTCTCTACTTAAGTTTACCCCATCTCTTTCTAAGTTCTAGTTTTTGGTTCATATTAAAGTAATTCATAATTTCGAATTCCCTTAGATTTGCAGTAGGTTTTTGTCCTAGTTGTACGAATTATGTGGCTTTTTCCTTTTTGTTTCTTCATAGGTATATCTTATATAGTGACCTTGAACTTCCCCAAAGGTGTACATCTTTGTAAGATTTTCAATTAGAGATAATGGTATCTAGAACTCAGAGTTTTAATTGTTATTTCTAATATGGATTCTTCTTGGTTTATTTCACTAGGCATGTACTACAATTCCTAGTCCTAGAATTATATTCAGTGGTAAAATATCCTCCTTCAGGTATGGGATAATGTGGCACTAAATTTATGTACTACGAGTGTTTATTTTAAACCAATGAAGGCTTCATATTTCTATAACCATAATGGCTTGTTTCAATGTGTGTTTTTTTTTTATAAAACGATTATATACTTAGGATTGGACCATGCCATTAGGAATTGTACTAGCACTTGTTCATATTACTATTCTTAGCTGTATTTATCTCTAGAGTAGCTCTTCAACTATTCATTGTGGACACAATTCCTTACTCTTGAAAAAATAATTTGGTCCTCCTTTTTGTATTGTTATTATTGTAGTTTGATACAATGGTTAGATTTGATATATATTTGTCTGTGGTTCATTAATTCCTACAACTATTGTTAGTTAATAATTATATCTGACATAAATGTAGTAATTTTATTAAATATGCTTAGCTTGATATTGGGTTCCCAGCCCCATAGTATAAAAATATTCACAGTAAGGTGGTGAGCATCTATGTAACCTCTATGATGAGGGTCTCTGGTCTAATTCCACTTGCACTATTTTTGTTATTTTTATAATAGTACGAATATATTTTTTCCTGGCGTTCACTTTTATTAAATTTTGTTATATTAAACATTCCTAATATCTTGTAAAATCCCTAGTTTTCCATTGTAACCTTGTTACCCTTGAAATTTTAGGGGTTGGTTGTATCTAACTAAATACATCTACATCCTAGGAGTGATCTTCTTATCATCTAGTATTGTATATACCTAGAACCTAAGATTAAGAAGTATTATATTGTTTCGTCTCTACGTCTAGTTGTGACTTAATTTTTTTTTTTATTGTATAACACTTCTATAGGATGTTATCTTCTTTCCAATATTTTATATTTTTTAAGACATCATATGCATAGTTTCTTCTCTTGTTAGAAAAATTATAAATTTAGAATTAACTATATCCTTACCATAAAATCTACTTAATATTTCACTTTATATGTCACTTTCTCTGTCCTTACCATACTTTATTTCCCTAGAAATGCTACAGGCATACTAGGTTCCCCTCTTGTTTTCCTTTATCAAAACATATAGCATGAATTTTATTCAATGTCCAACTTGGTACCTTGATTCGTCTACATTCAACAACATACTTTGGGATTTACCAACCAAATTACATATATGTCCTCTCGATACAAGTGAGGAATATACTAGTTAGTCCATACATTTATTAATCAAAACCAAAATGTGTTTGTTTCCAACCACTAAGTGAATATATTATATATAATATATATATATATATATTATATATATATATATATATATATATATATATCAATTCCATACCAAAAAATATTACTAACAATAATACTTTCACACATACATCCACTTATCTAATGACAAAAACTCCCTTATAAATACTATGGGAAATGGTGTGCTCCTCCCAACCAATGAGTTGCACTCCTAGAAACTTCCCCAAGAGCCGAGGCTTCTTCCTTCTTCCCCTTGGAACTTCCCTCAACTATTCCACCTAGTGGTATTTATTAATTTGCTTCCCAACCAGTTTTTCTAGTAGTGTCCTTCTTTTAAGGTCTACCCACCTTTTTTATTTTCCTAAGATTTTTCAAATTAGGAAAAGGTCTTTCATTTTTCCTTCATAAGCATCTCTTTCTTTCTAGCTATGCTTGTTCTTATATTTCACCCAACATAACATTTCTCTCTAGTTATGTTGTTTCATGGTGGTACTCTTTCTCCAATAATTTTGAGAAAATTTAAGAAGGTTACATCTATGACATATATAACTTTCCTCTTTTCTTTCCACCACTTGGACTTAACCACTTAACAGTTTCTTGGACAATAAATAAGCCAAAAATAATCATATGATGTTTCTCATATAGTTTCTAAGAGAAAATAAACATTTAGTTATTATTATAAAATTTATTTACATAAGTCAATTGACTTAGTATTGGCCGCACAACCAACATTCCCACTTCCACATTTTTCAAGTAATTATAAAATAATAATGTCTATAAAGGCAATTTCACTAGGGGTATTACACGATTCCTCGTCAAGATAAGATCCATACAAAGGGCTTTGGAGAATCATTTACTCAAGTCCCCTTTGTCATTTCAAATCCCTTTAATGATTTTAAGTGAATTGAATGATTTTGTTATAGCACATAGATATAACCCTCTTAATGAAATTATTATAGGATTGGGTAAAAGACACTCCATTTTTAATCTTAGTAATGATTGGTTTCAATTTGCATGTAATCACTACCCTAGTTTTCTCTATCATGGGTTATCTTCATTAGATATGGTAGAAATGGATAGGGTGGATGTCAAGGAGGTTCATGAGGTCTTGTATAGACATAAAGAGAAAAACCATTGAAACAACAAAACCTTAATGGCCATTACTACTAAATTAATATAGCTAGAGAAAGTTAGCGTAGCTCACAATGCAAATGTGATGAGTATATATGAAAATTTAATATGTAGTACCAAGTTTAGCAAGGATAACATCTATGGATTGTCCATCCTTCATATCAATTTTACAATATTTAAGTAAAATTTATGTGTTTTGAACTTAGATAAATAATTTTAAATGCAAGGGAAATAAATTGGGCTTAAATATATTATCTAATTTTCAAACTAATGGGAATGAATGATGTTGTTTTTTTCAATATCTTATTCAATTAACCTCAAGCTTCATCTAGGTCATCAATTCCTTTAGAATATGAAACTATAAATAAAGAGAAATGGATTATCTAATTAATCCACATGCTTAATAATTCTTAATATCCCATTTACTTTATTTTCAACATCAGCGATGGACTCGTGGATTTTTATTCTTCCAAGGTAATCTAGTACAATCCATTACTTAGTAAAATTTCCATGTGGAATTTCCATTGGAAGTAGTTGATATTGGTAAGAAAAGTATAACTTTGGAGTGGTCATATTAAAATACTTAGATAATATGAATTCAAAACCTAAAACTAACTATCTAGATGGAAATCTCTCAAAAAAATTTCATACTTAGAAAAAAGGAATTGAAAACAAACATTGGATGTGAAATTTATGCACTTTAAAAAAAAGCTTAAAGAGTAAAAAAAGCACCACGTGGTAGGTAGAATATGGTCCACATGGTAATGGATGCATAATGTGGTTGTTGAGTTAATAATCTCACTGCTACAAGTAATATTCATATAACTTGACAAAATTATATTAAATAAGTGAGAATCATTTTTACAATAAAGTTATTTTATAAAATAAAATTGTATGCAAAAAGTAGCCTTTATATCGCAGCATAGTCCCTGTCCCTTTTGGTAGTTATCGATATGTTGGCACAATTAATGCAGTGTGGGATCCATTTTTTATAATTATTCAAGAACACTCCATTTGAGTAATAGTTTTCACAATCTTGTTGGAATAAGGAATTACTGAGAGGGGGGTGAATTAGTAATAAAGAGATTCTGACAATTTTAAACACAAATGTTTCTTTCTTTTCACTACTGTCAATTACTTGAGAGCACATTCATAATATATTACTAATAACCAATAAGATAAGCCATACACATGTACACACATTCCATCAAATGATCCACACAAACATATTGACACAGACATTTTTACGTGGAAACCCAAAGGGAGAAAACCACCAATATGTCTGTTGTTATGACGTAAATTAAGCACCTACTCAATTACGTCAACTTGTTTATGAGAAGCCACTCACATGAGGCATTAAACCCCTTTAGAAAGCAAGCCACAAATTTCCAAGATGCAGCAACCTCTTATGAATGAAGACCACTACCTACTCTAGCAAATGTCTACTTTTCATACAATTTTCAAACTGAAACAGAGGCTAATACATTTACACAAAAATAAGAATTTGATCTAGCTCAGTACCACCTCCTTTCCTTCAACTATGCAGTTCTTCTTTGAACTGTGCTCCCCACTTCTCAACCAACTCTGGTCACTACCCTTAGCTCCATTGTATCTCTGTTACACACTTGGACAACTCACCTTCTCTCCTGCATACACATTTTTCTCCACTCATCAACACTTTGCACTTCACCCCATGATTGCTCCATAGAAATCCTTAGTTTTGTTCATTGTTACACAATGATCAATGTTGTCTCTATTGTTAATCTCTTTTTTCCCAAGATAAAACTCGTCATGGCTCTCCATGTCGCTATTACATCAAATTTCCTAACCATTACAAATGCATTAAACCTAAGAATGGGCACCTATGTGTTTCTCCCATACTGAGAGTTAAAAATTATTCATACTATGCATGGACAATGTTATGTCTATGTTATGTACTACTTCTAGGCCTCTGCAATTGAATCAAATATGAGAATGGGCACTTTAGCATTTTTTGTACTAAGAATTAAATCTTAGTTGACATGCAGACTCGAAGGGATCCTCCATTAATATGTTCTTTTACTCACAACATGGATCTTCGTCGTTACTTTTTAAGACTCATAGGACTAGAGGAGAATGTTACAGTACAACATATTTTCATTTAATTCATCATAACTTACAATGGAGCTCAAGGATGGCTAACTCTATTTCACAACAGGCTCCATTGAATTTCTCTCACGCATCATGGTCCTTGCGACCTTGAACTAGATCTCTTGACAATTGTATTGACTCAAATTATCAAGTCACAACTGTTGACTCATCCATCCAAAGCCCAAAGGCTTTCCATTAATAGTGCTTCCAAATGTGTTGACTTTGGCCTTTAGCTCCTTTTTCTAGCACCTTTACTTGTTTTTGTGCCATGGGACCAGGTTTTGTGAACATTAGCTCAAACCTTTAGGCGGTTAGCCTGTTTAGGTCCTTCACAGGAGAAAATTTTTGTTAATGGCTCCACATTGGTTGTCATGTCTCTATGTGAGGCAACCAAAGACGAACCCAAAGGCTAGCGCCCCTGATCCCATCTCTTCTATCTAATTATAATTCTTTAGGAGTTATGGGATTCTGAGATCCAGGGTTGGCCCCACATTCCATTGTTGTTGCGCCCCTAGTCCTATCTATGACATATGTCCTGGTGTAGGCTCTTAGCCTATAGCCCCTAATATACCAACGCATACTCATTGTGTGTCATTATTGAACTTCCAGGACACCATCCACCAAAATGAGTTGGTTGGTCGGGTCCGCCTAACCCTCTGTTCATTGGTTTCCACTCTACTTTTGTGGCCAGGTCCCTTCTGCCCAGCACCGCAACAAAATACATTTAACAAAGCCACTGGGGAAATTCCTATGAGTTGAGTTGTCTCATGGGTCCTCCAGACACCTGTTTAATTGGTTTTTGCTACTATCAATAGGTCGTCGTGTTCCGACCCCTGTTGCCCGACCAAACTACTTATGATCCATTTTAAATCTTTTGGGCTTATTTCGACAGTATGACATCACCATGATATCACTTCTGCCATGTTTTGAACTTTGATTGGTGACATATGACACATGAAAATGGCCCCTTCAGTACTTGAAAACCTCGAATATGCTTGCCACTTATCCATGCTAACATCATCCTCTAATGCTATCTTGGCCAATCATGAGTTGCCACCTCTCTTCCTGGAGGAGAGAGAAAAGGTCCTCCAAGGCCTTGTTTTGTGACCATTTCCATTCTTATATAATTTTGTTTGAAAATCGTCGGATTCAATCCTTTAATCTATAACACCACTCCTACGTGAATTGTGGATTTGGGAGGGTGCACCCGAAGTAGCTCTCCATCATTAATCTATGAAATCAATTGTGTAGGAAACTTAGTTTGTGGACCATAGAGCCCATGTAACAGACTATCTCTAGTGCCCCCGAAAATCTTCCATGTAGCCTGACGCTTAGTTGTGTGTGCCCTAACCAAAATTTTAGGCTACAAATGTTGGGTGGGCTCCACCCACTCAATGCATCCTGACGCTTTAAACTTTGCATTACAACTATAACCTCAAGGGTAAAACCTCTAGAGTATGTCTGCCAGTACGGCATCATCCTAGTCCTCCTCTCATAGCTGATTAGACTTGGTCTCTAAAGTGATTCTAGTGGTGTAACACCCCTGGTGAAAATTCCATGTAATAAAAGTTAATAAAGGAAAAATAATAACCATGGTTGATGGCACACTTATTCCAAGTTGAATGCTAGGAAATACATCCGAGTGTGGGTGTTCATTTGGTTTATTATGGCTAAGTAAATTGGCAAAGGCAATGGCTAAGGCTTTGGAAAGGAAAAATGGAATTTTTGGTGCATTTATTTATGAAAATAATGGAAATTAGGAGAAAAGGAAGGTGAAAGGCCACAGGTTACATGTGAGGATTAAAATGAAGGAGAATAATGGAAAATAAAGAAAATAGAGGCCTAATTGATAAATAGGCTTTTGAGGATCAATTGACACCTTTTGTCAGTTTAGTTTTGGAGATTTCTCATTATTCTCTCTCTCTCTCTCTCACTCTTGGACACAGAGTTTCTTGGAGAAATTTAGCATTAGATCAAGAAAGAAAAAAGGCAAGAGGAAGGAAGGAGAAAGAAAAGAAGAGTAGGATCAAGCGGCTACAACAATATTCTCTGTAGTTATTGATTTACATGTGCGTTTTCCTTACTAGATTTGGCATGCATGGTATTGCATATGGTTCTTTGTTGTTATGGCATAGGTTTTTCCAAGTGTGACAGTGTTTTTAGCCTAGCCTTACCTTTTTTGGATAGCCATGGTGTGATGGGGTTCTAATGTTTGGTTGAGTTGGATTGCCATATGGATTCAAATATGAGTGAGGTGGATCTCTGAAAGAAAGAACGCATGGCCTAGTGATCCATGAACCAGACTATGGATTGCGATAAAGACACTGGCCTAGTGACCCTTGAACCAGACTCTGGGTTGTGGTAAATCCAGGTAGTGTGTGCCTCAGTGGGCCTAGGAATCCTTGATGAGTTGATGGTGGGATATACTATAAATCCTAGAGGCGGGTGCTCTCCACCAGGCCTAGCAATCCCGGGATGGGATATGTGGTAAAGCTTGGAGAGTGCGGCTTGGTTTAGGGCCTAGTGACCCAGTGTGGATTGTGTTGGTTCAAGGGGGCTTGACAAAGGTTCAGAGTGTGCTGCGTACTAGAAAAACCCTCAACCACTGTCACTTTTGGTAATGACCTACAAGAAGATCACAATCTCACTCGAAGCGGTTATGTGAGGCTGCAGAATCAGGTTTCGCAACAAGAGGGATATGCGCACTATTGCGTCTGTGTATTTACTTATGTATTCTACCTTCATATAACTTCTTATACATGAATAAACTCACACTAATGATTAACTTTACATAATTACTCTTTATCGCATCAAATAATAGAAAAAAATTAACTTGTATTCTTTTGCGCAATTCAGTAAAAAGCATTCATAATGATAATAACGACAACAGAGAATGAACACATAAAGATACACAATATTTCACCAAATTTTTTCTTTATTAATACAGATGTTCAATACATATACTTCTTTCACCTATGCACCCATCTAGAAGTGGTCTGCCCACTTAGCTGCAGAGTCTTCTAGGCCTTTGCGCACTGATTTGCGAAGCCTGTCCCAAAAATACAGACTCAAAACAAAGGCTCAAGTTGCTTATGATTTCTTTTTCATTACCTTCATCTATTAAAAAGTATTACATCTCCTTTTATACATTACATCTTACATAAACCATGGTCCATATAGCATGGATTCAACAAAACCATGACTAATACTCGAAACTCGTTACAAAATAAGGGGCTTTGACCCGCCCTAAAGCCCCTAAGATGCCACGTGATGAATATAACTTTGTCGGCTCCACGCGCTTCGCTCCTCAAAATGTAGAGTCTTTGACCCAAAACTTCGACCAAGTTGGGCTATGCCTAACAGGACCCCAACACTCACTCGTGACTCGTCCCAAGTCAGTCAACTTCAGTTCCTTTGATCTTTGCTACAATTCCATTGTATATTGCATTATATTGCTGGACTGTCTCTGCCATTTTTTTTCTCTTTTTTGCACATCGCTTCTAGCAATGCCTCTGTGGTTGGGCCATCTGCCTTCTTTAATTTCTTGAGCTCGTCATCCATTACCTGAGATAGTTTGAGTGCCTCATCCTGCCATGGCTGAGTCCTTGCTTGTAATATTTTATCCTTCCTCTAAAACTTATCTATCTGCTTTTAGAGGTTCTTCCCTTCAGTAATGCTGGAGATTCTCTGCAAGAATGGTAAGGTCTTTACAAATTCCATGATCTCGTCGCACTGCTTCTACTTTACATGTATTCTTCCTCAATTTTCTAGATGTTTGGATCCTCCTGTAGTGAGGTCCAAATATGAATCGTGCCATCTAATAGCTTCCTTCATTCTTCCATTTGTTAGAGATGCCTTTAAACACTGCCTTTAAATCTTTTTTTCTCTACTCCTGTACTTTTGGTAGCATGGCTGGCTGCAGCCTTATTTGCAGCTGTTGGCTTGTATGGGTCTGACCCAGGTTTAGAGATGATTTAGCCAAGAAAATATCGATACTACTGGCCCTTTCGGAAATAGTCTGCGGAGCACGGATTGAGGTCTCACCCAAAGTAGTATGGGAGGGTGCTAGAACTAGGTTTCCACACCCTGGGGATGTCTGATGAGCTTCTGGAGGTCCATGGTTTACCCCTGCACACATGTCGCTACGTGCACTTGCTAATCCTTTGCAACCGGTGATGTTGCTTCTGTGCAGCCCTACTCGGGGCGCAACCTATATTATACCCAAGTTCCTTGCTATTTAATCTATTATTACCCAATTACTTAACTTATTTGTGTAAGACTAGTGATTATTACAGCATATCTAGCAACCATATCAGTGCGCACGATAAATAAAATAGTATAAATGTAAAGAAGGCAATGCACAAGAAGATACACAGAAATAGGAATCAACTTCTCTTTATTATTCTTCGATCAATATTACAAACTCGACACCACCCTACGCACTTAGCTGCAGACTCTACTAGGCCTCTACGCACTCAACTGTAGAGCCTCCTCCTCCTACTATGACCCAATACACTTAGACTCTTACTCTGTGATTGAACCATGCATATTTATCTCTCCCCTTCCTTCTCTTTACAACTTAGAGCCTCGCTCTATTTATACAATCCCATGGTCCACAAACCATGGGTAGGCCGACATGACTTTACATTACATTTCAATACTTTAGGGCAGACAACCTTACGACTTAACCTATACTTTGTGCTCCATGTCCACAATTTGCGTAGTCATACAATACATTTGACCAAAACTTGGGCTTTGAGCCCCAAAACATGCTGTGGGGGGATTCCATGCCCAAGAGGCCCCCAACACAATCATCGTGACTCATCTCGAGTCACTCTGTTGGTGTGGCGATCTTGGCGTGGAGCCCCTCCAACTAGTCCCGTACTGCTCGGAGGTCTGCGACACATTGTTCTGCGGTTTGCTGGACCTACTGCATTCTTGCTTTTGAATCATCCACATTTTTATCATGTCCTTACCTTGGTACCAGCATGTGTTTATAGTCTCGTGCCGTTGTCTGGCTCCTTGGGTCATGAAGATTGTGCTTCGGCCAGTTAGTCAGAGAGTGGGCCCACCCATGTAGGGTTTCAAGCAACTGTCGTTTACATTGCCTGGGAAGGATTCTCCATTTAGTTTGATTAGCTAGACTGCACCTCCATCTGTGGCCTCCTTTAACACATATGGTCCCAGTGAGTGCATTCTGAATTTTCCCAAAAAATTTTCAAACTTACTGTTATACAACAGTACTAAGTCATTTACCTTGAAGGTGCGCAACTTGATATGGTGGTCATGCCAGTATTTTTCACACTAATTTTGTACCTGCTGATGAAATCTAGCCAGAAATCGTTCTTCCTCGAGTTCTTCTAATTGTGTGAGCCTTTCTTCCAGAGCTTCGCAGTCTGTCATGCCTGTGAGCACTACTATTCGTAGACTAGGTACGATGTATTCCACCAGCATGACAGCTTCCGTGCCATAGATTAATTGGAAATGTGTCTGGCTCGTCAATTTCTTGCACGGTGTCTTGTACACCCATAAGACGACAGGTATATGCAGGTCCCAGTCATTTCGCTGCACGTTACATACTTTGGTCAGTGCAGTCTCCAGTATTTTGTTGAATGCCTCTACTATTCCATTAGCTTGTGGGTGGTATGGTGTACTTTTCTGATGATACACTTGCAACTCTTCCATGAGCGCACTGACGGTTTCATTCAGGAAATGTGTTTCATGATCACTCATTAAGATTTTCAAACAACCAAATCATGTCAACACGTTTTCAAACAAAAAATTTGCAGCTGTAGCGGTCGTGCAGTCCTTGACCAGCTGCGCTTCCACCCATCGTGTCAGGTACTCTGTCGCGGTGATGATGTAGCACACATCCATATTTCCCTTCATGATGGTTTTCCAGTCCTTTGACATATATCGCAGGCCTTACAGTGCGCTTTCGAATCCTGGTGCAAGTTCGGCCACCATAACCCTGCGTGAAGAATCTTCTGTGTGGTCACGCATCCTTCATAGTTTCCTCCTGCAATGCCCCCATGTGTTTCCACGAGGATCTGACCTCGTTCAAATTCAGGTACGTATCTTTGCAATATCTCATCGTTTCCCATCTTGTAGAGGTGCCTCGCGATGACAGAAAAGTCTGCCATGCGCACCACCTCCTTCTTTTCTTGGACTTATTATTCCTTTGGCGTAGTCCCTATTGTTAAAAAATGGATTATATCTTCAAAGTGTCCATTCGCGACATGCACTGCAAAGAGCTATGCATTAGGTAGTCCCTCCTCCAAATTCGTGGGTTCCTCGCCTGTCTCAATTCGTGACAAGTGATCCAGCCCTACCTTTAGGTGTCCCATCTTGACTATGACCTCAAAATCATATTCTTGAAATAGTAAGAGCCATCTTCATATGCGCCCCCCAACACAGTCTTATTCAACAGGTATTTCAACACGGAATTGTCGGTATACATCTTGAAATGTCCCCCGAGTAAATAGTGTCAGTATTTTTGGAGTGCGTACACCATTGCCAACCCCTCGTGCTCGGTGGTAGAGTAGCTCTTTTCTTCTTTGGACAATCTTCGACTCGCAAATGCGATCGGGTGATCCACACCCTCCGCGCCCTCCTGTGTGAGTACGGCTCCCAATGCAATACACGATGCATCAACATGTACATGAAATTCCACATCCCATTTTGGGAAGACCAAGACTGGAGTGGAGGCCAGTTTCCCCTTCAGGACATCCAAACTCTTCATGCAATCATCATTCCAGCAATATGTAACATCTTTTCTCAATAGCTTTTCCATCGGCACAGTTATTTGGGCATAACTTTTGATGAACTTCCTATAGTATCCAGTGTGTCCCAAGGTAGCGCGCAGTTGTTTAACACTTCACAGTGCTTCCAATTTTAGGATAATGACAATCTTCGCAGAGTTCACCATTAGTCCTTGTTTGTAGACCACATGTCCCAGCAGGTTTCCAAAGGGAATGTGGAATGTTCACTTCTTAAGGTTCAACGCAATCTGGTGTCGGTGGAAACTAGCCAGCATCAAGCGTAAGCTCGCTACATGGTGCTTAAATAATCCAAAGACAATCCAATCATCCAGATAGACCTCTAAAAACTTGTGGATGTATTCTTTGAATGTGGCTATCACGATGCATGAAAATATAGCTGGCGCATTCTTCAGTCCAAACGGCATAATGGTGTATTGAAAGCAGCCCCATTTTGTTGCAAAGGTCATTTTGCTCCTATCTTTCGGCACGATCTTGATCTGATGGTACCCTGAGAACCCATCCGTGAATGAGTATCCTTCCTGATCGCCAACATTCTCTAGTACTTCATCTGTGAATGGTGTTGGGAATGGATCGTGTACACAGGCGTCGTTCATCTTCATAAGGTCTATGCATATTCTTATTTCACCCTTCTGTTTTTTCTCTTGTACTGCCATAAGACTCACCCAGTCGGATTCTTCCATTGGTTTAATAATTCTAGCTATGAGCATTTTGTCTTATTCATTGTGGACCTTTTCTGTATACTTTGGATTCAAGCAGTAAGGCCGCTACTTAACTGGTTTCACGTCAGGTTTTAGGTTGATCTTCATCATCCCTAAATCACCAACGATCCCTTTTAAGTCCGTAATTTTGGTCGGGAACAAGTCTTGGTATTCTCGGAGTAACATAGTGACCTTATCCACTGTGGCATCGCCCCAATAGTCCCCAAGCATTGCGTACTTCGGCTCTGCCTTCGTTCCAATGTTGACCTGCTTTATCTTTAGTGGCGCGGTGATGTTAGAGTCTTCAAGTGATGGTCCGCAAATCTAGTGACAACCTTCCATTTATGAAATGTTAATTTTTCGTGAGTCCTCATCATCCTCCTCAACATTTACGTTATAACACTCTAGTGCGTAGCTCAATTGTGTTGCCCATTCTGGCTGAAGTACTTCCATTGGTTCCTAGGGTGTTTTGAGGATAACTGCTTTTACTGCCTGTAGCGCATCGACAATAGTGTCTAATCAATGATCTTCAGACATGAAGGTTAACAAAAATCCCTCGCGCAAGACATCCCATCTACTTGTTCCATGGTGGAGCTCGATCTCAGTATACCAATTCATGGGTATGACATCCAGGGTATGATAGAATAAATGTACCCATTTAGGCTGTGCCTCTTCCTTGTAGACCTAGGTCCATTTTGCGAGGTGTGTGCGTGGATCATCTCGTCTGTCAAATTTGTCTACAAGCCGTATCTACAGTTTCCCAAATCGTAGGCACATCATTCTTCTGCATCTGTGCTAGTCCTCAAAATTTCCTTGATGCGTACCCCACCATCGTGCGAGCGTTGTGCACAATGCCCACTTTAGTGCATCAAACCGCTGTTGTTCTGGTACTGTGCTTTCAAATTTGCTCAGGAATTCATCCATCGCTGACAACCCATCATATGTCGGCAGACCCCTTGCTTTTGTTGTCATGCAACACAGTGATCTAACCATCATGTTGCAATTAAGCATTGTTACTTCATGCAACCGATTCTGCCATCGCTCTATCTCTCCGTCTGAATCCAAAGTGCAGGAGCTTTCTCGCTCCCACAAAATTCTTGCATCTGTAGTTGGATTCACCCAATCCTATTCTCATGCAGTTATCTTGTAAATACAATGGATATTGTCATCACTATTATTGTCATGCACCGGCTCAGTGTATTGCGCTCCTTCAGCTGGATCTAGCGGTACTACTACGTATAGTGACTTTTTCTCAAAGATCATTTTGCGCTTCTTCAGATTTATGACTCTATTCATATCGGTGGCCCAATATATTCCTAGAAGTGTGGGATAGGGACTAATGTCATCGACAATCTCTATCACTTCAAAATCCACTTGCGTGCTCACACCTTCAATGTCTACTGTTACCCCTTGCAATCTTCCCATGGGAAAAATCTTCTGTTGGTTCACCATTCACAACTGGATAGGAGAACACTGTAGCGCAGGTCTGCCCATGCATTCCCATGTTTTTTTTGGCAGTACATTCGTGTCCAACTCGAGATCCAGGATTACTTGATCCATTTCATACTCGCTGATTTGCGCAATGCATGCTTTCCAATGCATGCTTTCCAAGTTTCCGGACCACACACGATTCTCTTGACCCTACGCACCTAGTGATAAGTTCCTATAGTCCTTTGACTACCTTGCTCTCGCACAACAGTTTCATGCATGTCTCCAGAAAGGTAGTGAGCATCGAAGGATCCATCCCTGGTTCTAGTTGATCCTTACTACCTGAAGTGGAGGCCTCCGTGAAGCTCTTCTTAGCTTCCATGAATGTCTCCTTCGCATGTTCTAAATCAAATTTGGGCTCCTTTGTAGGAGCCTTGTGAACCCACACACTTTCTTTTGGCTGCTTCCCTTTATCATCGCCCGTGGTCATACCACTTCTAGGCATCATGTTTACATTTGGGTCTTCTTCGCGCGACTCAGACCTCATCATCTACAAATTCTGAGTCGGAGGGGGCTAGAGTACCCCTTTTTCGCGCATCTTTGCTATCAGCAAAGGGTATTCTTCTACCTCATGATCAAACTGAGTACAGTACCAACATGATGTCCTTGTTGGGTTTGTACAGTCGCAGGCATAGTACCTTGGCCCTCCGTAATTGTAACAAATTAGTTGTCCACGACCCCTTCCTGGTCCCATTCCATCTCGACCTCGACTGCACCCCTAAAATCTAGCATGCGGCATCCCTGCATTTAGGTCAAGGGCTCACGCTTCGGTCTACACCCTATAGGTAGGAGTACAATCCATCATTAGTTTGTAGCTTCAGCAAGTGCATTCATCATGGCCTAACGACCTGCAGAAATTACAAAACAATTGCTGGGACGTCTGCGTATACTTCTACAATAAATGACAATTATCCGTAGTGTGTTTTCCTCCTATCTAACAGATCACGCACCATAATGTAGGCACTGCACTTGGCCCTACCTATGCCTCAGGTCTTAATGGTATCGGCCCTCCTCTTGCCAAGTAGTTCACGAAAACTGGCAATTGGTCCTTTTCATGCCCTTGGCCTTTGCATTTTACGCACCATATCTCCTCACGCGCCTCTGGCTGAGGTGTCCTGTCCTATTTCAAACTTTGCATTTCCAGACATAGATTTTTCAATTGCCCGTGGATTTGTTGGACTCCTAAACTAGGGTCTTGTATAGGGGTCTCATGCAATCTCGTCACCATTTCTAAAGCTTCGGCCTGGGTGGAAAGTTTGTGATGTGACAGCGACGTCCTTAAGTGCGGTGTTAGTGATGCTACAAACCATGCGCAATGCTGTCCATTTTTCAAGATCATATTAGCTTCAGGAATCGTACTCTTAAGCCTTTGGTCCAGATCCCTGGCAGGTCTCGCCCGGGAGCATCGTGATCACCTTAAACCCGATGATTGATTGTGTCTCTGACTTTGGCCTGCTAAATTCCCTATTCAACGCCGCCTGGATTTCTGCGATTCCTGCATTTGGGTGGTCATTACAATGTTTGATATACCATGTTAATGCGTGATCCTGCAATGTGCTCACTAGCGTAGCCTTCTTAATATTGTCATCCATGACACCTTGTGCTTCCCATACTGCTCTTACGACGAACTAGAATTGGTTTGGATCTTCATTCCTCTCTCCTCTGAATACCAATAGTTTGATCGCACTCGCCATATTGAACTGTGGTGGTGGCGGAGGTGGGGTGGGTGGAGATGGAGGTGAGGAGGGTGAGATGGGTGGCGGTGTGGGTGGAGGTGGTAAACGCAGAATTCGCTGCCTTATCAAACTGACTGCGCTTCTCAGAGAAACTTTCACAAGCTCTTCCTCGCTTTCCCGCGAGGATGAAATTAAGGGACTAGTTTATAATTCTTCGCTACCTCCGCTTCTATAGATCTTCCCACTTTGCGTAGATCCAAACATTAATTTATTCGCATAACCCGTTTTTCACACAATATCATTTTAATCCAAGTGTTCAAATATTTAATATACTTACCTCAAGGTCCCTTGAGGAAATGTCGCTCTGCCTCACTGTAGTTGACAGTCGTGTCTACCGCAAACTCATTGATAAATCCTCCTATTATTTGGTTGAGCCAATGATCCATAGCTCACGTGATCTTATACCCTGATGCTTCTAGTCTATGCACTACTTCCAGAGTCCACACAATTGGTTTGTTGAGCCTACACCTTCCCTGGCTATCTGCTAACTTCGCGATCCACTCATACAGCTTAGAAGGAAAGGATGCAAAGAAAATTTCGTGGATTTCCATATAAAAGTAGTGCTCCAACCATTGTTCCTTAGATACTCGCGGAGTTCTATTTTCCTGTGTCGGGAACTCGTGAATCTTCTTGTCCAACCACTCTTCAATTTCTTTCTTTGTTGGATTCCAGTGGCATGACAACAGACATCCCTTATGCAGATCCTGGTCTAGGCAACGGAACCATTTGTTGGCTTGTATGGGCCTAACCTAATTTCAGAGGTGATTTAGCCAAGCAAATCCCAGTACTACTGGCCCTTTCGGCAATAGCCTGCGGAGCACAGACTAAGATCTCACCTGAAGTAGTATGGGAGGGTGCTAGAACTAGGTTTCTACACACTGGGAATGTCTGATGATCTTCTGGAGGTCCACGGTTTGACCTTGCGTGCACGTCGCTACGCACACTTGTTATTCCTTCGCAACCTATGATGCTTCTTCTGCACAGCCCTACTCGGGGCGCAACCCGTATTATATGCAAGTTCCTTGCTATTTAATCTATTATTACCCAATTACTTAACTTATTTGTGTAATACTAGTGATTATTACAGCATATCTAGCAACCACATCAGTGCGTGCAAAAAATAAAATAGTATAAATGTAAAGAAGGCAATGCACAAGCAGATACACAGAAATAGGAATCAACTTCTCTTTATTATTCTTCGATCAAGATTACAGACTCGACACTACCCTGTGCACTTAGCTGCAAGGGTCCGTGCACTCAGCTGCAGACTCTACTAGGCCTTTGTGCACTCAGCTGCAGAGCCTTTTTTTAGGGCCTAAATCTACCTCAGGCTGAGAATGGTAGGTCTAGGCTAACGTCAAACCACGCTTAACCTGGTAGCTAGCCCTACTAGGTCGGGAGAGGGCTCTCTCCTTGTCAATATCAATGAAAATTTATCAAGGAAGGCTTGAGCTGACTGATATAAAAACTAATTTTAGGCTAGGTATATGCTCAGAGGATTTTGATTTGATTTTAATGGTTGGTTGCTGGATTAGATGAGGAAGGCAGCTTTGGGTCCAGGAAATCAACTTAGATTTGCAGAGGTTTCTATGGGGCAAGGTAGGAAAGTGTTTTAGCACTTTTAAATGAGTGTAATGGTGATTCTAAAGGCTGATGACAAGCTGGAGAGGGCATGCAAGTGTCATGAGTCCTCTTCAAACAGTAGAAAACATATAGAACTAAATAAACCCCAAGGTAGAGCACTGAAATACCAATGAATTCCACCTTTCAAACTTGATTCATTTAGTTATGAAAAAAGAGAGAGATGATGGCACACATAAACATAAATCAACTGAATCACAAAGAAGAACACAATGCTAATTCACATTACCACAAGAATCCCACAAAACGCTGCAAAACCCTAGTTTATTTCCTTGCCAAACTGCAGAGGTGATGTACAATAGTGCTCAATGCATCCACAAGAGTCCAACCTTTTGCCAAATTCCAACCCCTACACTATGAAATTCATAAAATATATACATTTTCTCATCCTTGTACTAAGGGAATTGAGCTCAACCATTTTCTTCAAAATAGAATCAGTTACATAAAACTTGAACTGAATTTCTGAAAATAGGTGTTGAAGATGAACTCGTATCTCCTAAACCATAGCACGTGTTACAAACCTGAAATAGCTTTTTGTAGATAAGGTCATTCTGGAGAAAAACCTCTCTCATATTTTGGAAATTCATTTCCCATTTCTCGTAATCTGTGCCACAAAATCATCTCTAAATCAAAAAATCATTAAAAATTTAAATCTGTGAAAATGAGCTGTAAAGATCTAGTCACATATCCCAATTCATGACACCTATGAATAAATTGAAAGATTTTTTTGTTATATGGCTCGTGGTTAACAAAAACCTCCTTGGGTTTTGCAAAATTACTTTCCATCTGTTGAAAAATGGCACCACACTAAAATGACTAAAATAGTAAAAAATATGAAAAATTTGCTTTGTTTTAATGTAGGCTCCAAATATCATTGTATATATCCTACATAGTAGCACCTGTGCATTAAATGAAGGAGGTTTTTATTATTTGGTATGTGGTGAACAAAAACCTCTTTCAGTTTTGAAAAATTCCTTACCATTATTTTAGAAACTGATTTTGTACTAAACTTGTCACTGTGTGCAACAACTGACCTCATAACATGCATAACCAAGAATCACTCATTCATTTTGATCATATATTCTAATCCAGAAACCGGTTACGAGAGTGTGATATACCGTTGGAAATATTTTTCCAAGCTTCTTCTGATGGGCACATTTGTGACATGTTTTGTGCTGAATATCATGTGCAAAACATCTAACCAAACCAAACATAGTAAGAGCTCATGTTGATCCTTGGTGACAGGGTACGAAGACTAGAACTAACATCGGCTCCATTAGGGATGGCAGCTCCTTGGAGGTGTCAAGAACACCATAGACCAAGTGCCTCATCCATTGGGCAATACGGTCAAACAACTGCAAACCCAAAACAACTCATAAACATATACATACTGCAACCTGTACATAAAGAAATACCGAAAACTGAAATGTTGCCTCAGGCAGCTTATTTACGTACAAATCTAACCTACTTTGCTGAAAAATTTATAGATCAAGTAACGCTTAATGCCAAATCAACCAATCAAGTAACTGTGACAAGGATTCTACTTGGAAGTGCTCGAACCACGACACAATTGGAAAGGATGGTAGCCATACATGCACATAATGAATTTGGTTGTGTAAAGGCAATCTGATCTATCATTCAAATTGAAAAAAATTTCCATGTACACTGCAATAGGATCGAAGAAACCAGACTCTATTTTCTGCCTTAACTCCTCAATGTAGACCTCCAACAGCAAACTGTCAATGAAAACATCCACGAGCAGTTCTATTGTTTCTTGTTTTGAAGGAGGGAGAGTTTCCAAGAACTTTTTGGGATCTCCGAATTCATATGATTGGATATAATCATTCAAATACTGAATCTCCTTCTCAAATTTTTCAACAACTAACTCAAAGAAACCAGTTTTAGCTTTAGGAGGAAACTTCGGAGATCTCAAAAATTGAAGCATGGTAATGAAAAATACTTCATCAATTTCAATATTCACTAACTGATCTCTAACTTCTTTTAAAACTTCACAAAACACAGGGTTTGCCACATACCCTACCATTTTATTTTAGTGCATGAATGGATCACTGAGCACTGGAATCTTTGGATTGAGTTGGAGTCGCTAGGTGAATGTTTTAGCCTTTATATGTGTCTGACTGCTGTCCACCATCAGTAATTAGATCTGCAACTTGAATGATATTTCCTGGAGAAGATCTATCACCTCTTCCCCAATTTAATGTACCGGGGCAATTTGCAAGTCAAATGTTCAGTTCATAAACTAGACCAAATATTGACTGAAGCAACATTCATCTAATTATGCACTTGCAGAGCATGAGCAGTTCGAAGGCTACCTGGCTAACTTCAGGCTTCATCTGTAGTTTATAAAGCAAACAACAATAATGAACAAACAAACTTTTCTTGCCCAATGGAGTTGCCACTATGTTAGGGCCTAAATCTACCTCAGGCTGAGAAAGGTAGGTCTAGGGTAACATCAAACCACGCTTAACCTGGTAGCTAGCCCTACCAGGTAGGGAGAGGGCTCTCTCCTTGTTAATCTCAATGAAAATCTATCAAGGAACGCTTGAGATGACTGATATAAAAACTAATTTTAGGCTAGGTATATGCTCAGAGGATTTTGATTTGATTTTAATGGTTGGTTGCTGGATCAGATGAGGAAGGTAGCTTTGGGTCCGGGAAATCAACTCAGATTTGCAGAGGTTTCTATGGGGCGAGGTAGGCAAGTGTTTTAGCACTTTGAAATGAGTGTAATGGTGAGTCTAAAGACTGATGAGGAGCTAGAGAGGGCATGCAAGTGTCACGAGTCCTCTTCAAATAGTAGAAAACATGTAGAACTAAATAAACCCCAAGGTAGAGCACTGAAATACCAATGAATTCCACCTTTAAAACTTGATTCATTTAGTTATGTAGAAAGATAGAGATGATGGCACACATAAACATAAATCAACTGAATCACAAAGAAGAACACAATGCTAATTCACATTACCACAAGAATCACACAAAATGCTGCAAAACCCTGGTTTATTTCCTTGCCAAACTGCAAAAGTGATGTACAATAGTGCTCAATGCATCCACAAGAGTCCAACCTTCTACCAAAGTCCAACCCCTACACTATGAAATTCATAAAATATATACATTTTCTCACCCTTGTACTAAGGGAATTGAGCTCAACCATTTTCTTCAAAATAGAATCAGTTACATAAAACTTGGACAAAATTTTTGAAAATAGGTGTTGAATATGAACTCATATCTCCTAAACCATAGCACCTATTACAAAACCGAAAGATGTTTTTGTAGACAAGGTCATGCTGGAGAAAAAACTCTCTCAAATTCTGGAAATTCATTTCCAGTTGCTCGTAATCTGTGCCACAAAATCATCTCTAAAACAGAAAATCATTAAAAATTTAAATCTGTGAAAATGAGCTATAAATATCTAGTCACATATCCCAAGTCATGACACTTGTGAATAAACTGAAAGAGGTTTTTGTTATATTGCTTGTGGTTAACAAAAACCTCCTTGGGTTTTGAAAAGTTACTTTCCATCTGTTGTAAAATGGCACCGCACTAAAATTACTAAAACAGTAAAAAATATGAAAATTTTGCTTTGTTTTAATGTAGGCTCCAAATATCACTGTATATATCCCACATAGTAGCACCTATGCATAAACTGAAAAATATTTTTTCTATTTGGTATGTGATGAACAAAAACCTCTTCCACTTTTGAAAAATTCCTTACCATTATTTTCGAAACTGATTTTTTACTAAACTTGTCATTGTGTGCAGCAACTGACATCAAAACATGTATAACCAAGAATCACTCATTCATTTCGATCATATCTTCTAATCCAGAAACAGGTTATGAGAGTGTGATATACCGTTGGAAAGATTTTTCCAAGCTTCTTCTGATGGGCACATTTGTGACATTTTTTGTGCTAAATATCATGTGCAAAGTATCTAACCAAACCAGACATAGTAAGAGCTCATGTTGATCCCTGGTGACAGGCTGTGAAGACTAGAACTAACATCTCCTCCTACTACTATGACCCAATACACTTAGAATCTTACTCTATGATCGAACCATGCGTATTTATCTCTCCCCTTCCTTCTCTTTACAACTTAGAGCCTTGCTCTATTTATACAATCCCATGGTCCGTAGACCATGGGTAGGCTAGCATGACTTTACATTACATTACAATACTTGAGGATGGACAACCCTATGACTTAACCTATACTTCGGGCTTGGCACACACAATTTGGGTAGTCATACAATACATTTGACCAAAACTTGGGCTTTGAGCCCCAGAAAATGCTATGGGGGGATTTCATGCCCAACAACAGCTATGATATCTGCACTTTATATTCAAATTTGAGCTTCACTAATGTATTCTTCGATTCCTTGATAGCAAGGGTGAGCTTCACAACATTTTTTGTTAGTGGTTCCTCATCACTGATCTTCACATTTGGGATTTTTCCACAACTCTCCTAGATGGTTTTTTCCAACTTCCCTTGTCAGTGAATTGTATCACCTCTATCCTTACCCACCTCCTCCAGCTATTTTTTTAGTGTAGCTTTCTCCTTTTCCGTCTGAATTGTGATTGTTGAGTTTCGCTATACCCACTCCTTCAACTCAGTTGTTAAAATTTGATGGAATTCATGCAACATTTGAATGGGAAGCAAGATAATATTTATGCTGACATCATTCCATACTTTAGCTCGCTCTTTGTCCTTTGGTGAGTACCAGTGAAGTGCTCCAGTTGGCACTTGCACAACTCTAATGTTGAATTGTATTTCTATCCTTTTCTCTCCCTACGGTGGCTGAGCTGTTTGTTCTGGTTTTTTTTCTACCTGGGACAATGGCTTCAGCTCTGCGATCCCTTTATGTACTTTAGTCAAGATCATTCTATATCAATCATAAATTCTATTCCAGGTCTCTGCCATGATCTCTTGGACCTTCTCTCTGACCTCATCGATGTCCCTGTCATTGAGGACAAGCATTTCTATGCTCTTGGACTTAACCACCTTCTTCTTTTTCCTCTTTCCTACCGCAATTGTGTCTCTCCTTCTAAAAATGAGAGGCAACTCGTCTAATACTCCTGCATCACTAAGCGGTTCCTCACGCTCCTGCTCTATTTCCTTTATTTCCACCTCTGCATCCTGTCCACTTATACTTGCATCCAGTGGGATACCCTTCTTTGTTCCAACTGCTCCACCTAGTGGAGTCATCCATGCTTTTGGCCATTGTTGTACTACGATGACCGAATCCTCTTGAGTTACTAAGTATGGCAATGGGTGCCATGTCTTAGTTGGGTCCTTCATCAGCTTCACATAAGCTCCGTGGAAGTCTTCTTTGAAATCTGCAATGTGACAATACTGCTTATACAAACTAGGTGACAACCTTTGATTCTAATTCATCACCATGTATAGATCCGTTGCCATCACCACAAAAAAATTCTATTTTTTTTGTGCATGTCAGCTCCTTAGTAAACTAGAGGGAGGCATAGCTCGTTTCCTCACAAAAATCCACCTTGACAGATGGAAACTGCAATTCTTTTGGTTCTTTCCACATGATCAACACAATGAGTATTAACATCCAAGCATAGTGGAATGGCTTCCCTACAGTCTATTAAAATTTCCTCGCACATATAGGAAGCCCAGTTAAACCCGACTCCTGCGTTGCACTATACAACCAAATATACTACCACTCCAAGGACTTTATTGGCCTTATACTTCCTAATTATCTTTCTTGCCAAGATGTGCACAAAAAAACACACTCCTTGGTTATCAATGGAGTTGATGTCATATCCCCACGATTTTTCACTAAGCCAAAATTTTCCTTCATCATTTGTTCCATCTCCTTATTCTTATTATTGCCCAAAAATTCTTCTGCGAGGTATTTTCCTTGATGAGGTAACGCTGTGATTTTTCTTATTAACATCTCATCAATCGATATCCCCATCCATATCCAAATTCATTCGTCGTGTACCAGTGCGAGGAGTTTCCCAACACAAATTATACTAGTTTTGCTTTGAACAAAGTGTGGCACATTTAGCATGTTCAAGAGGCCCACTCTATGCAACCCTGCAACCCATTAGATCAGTTCCAACCTCATGAATCCACTATTTGGGTGCCAAACATGCTTCAGATACCTACTTGGTTCAAATTGAGGGTATTTTCTTCACTCGTTAAAGTCCCAGTCTTCCATCTTTAGCTGGGGGATCCTCCCTAACACTTCACCCTCAAACGACACTTCCTCTGGTAGCAATGGAGTGAACACATCCTAGTTTCCATCGTTGGGCTCCTTAACAGGCTTGGCATTTGGTTTTCTTAGTTGCATGTAATTTGGAAGCACAATGGGAATCTCTTCATCCTTTGTCTGCATGCATTGAAACTGAGCCTCCTCTTCGCTATCATTGATCTACTGAGGCACCTTCTGTTGTATCAACTTATTTCCTTTCTGCATTAGATTCTTCCCTTTACCTTCTTTGTGCTTTGTGCAGACCTTTGTCTGTGTTTTCTTCCTCGGGGATGTTCCCTAGTTCCACCCAAAGACCTCATCTAGTCTCTTCTCTTTCTTTTTCTGTGGCTGTGGTTCTGTGGTCACCTACTTTCTCGATGACCTTTTGCGTCTTGGGGACATGGGTACTTTCACTCCATGTTCCTCCATAATACCTGCTGATCCTTTCTCTGCAAATATTCCAACAAGTTCTTTAAAACTCCTTTCAAACATACAATAGCTCTCTTCTATACAATTTCTCAATTTCTCCAGACAATAAAGTGTCAAATGTGGCGCGAGATTTGGCTTTTATAACAAATTTGAATTCCATCCTCATGATTGCTTCAAGAGTTTCTCATTTAATACAAGTATGGGGCTAGATATAGCTATTTGTGCTTCATAAATGCTCTTTTCTCACGTCCCTTAATGACAATTTCCTTTTAACAGTAGACTTTTCCTTCCAATGGTCATATTTTGGCCAACTTTGACGAACACTTCATTGTGGTGCAATCACCTTTTCTTTATCACAATTCCTTTGGACTTCGTCATATTCCTAAATATCGCGTTGTAATCTTCCTTCGGGGAAGTCCCTTTCTGTAGAGTAATTTATAGTCTCATGCCCACTTTCAACTGCAGGTGGCACTAAGACTTTCTTCCTTTCAATTTTCAGTTAGAAGTTCTAGGGACAACATCTTCCCTGTATATATTCAATCTACTACCATTCACTCATCCTGGAGCCAACTGACCACTCAACTTCACATGTTGAACTGCACCACCATCAGAGATGTGCTTGATGATATATGGTCCTAACCAATGTGTTTAAATTTTCTTGGGAACTTCATGAATTTGCTGTCATATAATAATACAGGATCTCCTTCTTTTAATGTCTTCTATGCCTATCATGCCAGGCTTTCTCTCTTGCTTTTTGTACTTGCCAATGGAACCCTGCTATGAACTTGTCTTCTTCTAGAGCTAGTATCTCCGACATTCTCTCCTTCATAATGTCAGGGTCTGCCATATTTGGGACAACTTCAATTCTCAATCTTGGCACAATGTATTCCATAGGCATAACTGCCTCTTGTCCGTATACTAACCTAAATAGTGTCTTCCTTGTCAATTTCTTGCATGTTGTCCTATATGCTTACAACACCACTGGAATTCTCAAATCCCAATCATCTTTGTTCAAGTTGCATACCTTGGTCAATGCATTCTCTAGAATCTTATTGAAAGATTCCACTATTCCATTTGCTTGAGGATGATAAGGGGTGCTATTTTGGTGATAAACCTTGAATTCCTCAGTCAGTACTTCAATAGTCTTGTTCAAGAAATGTGTGCCTTGGTCACTCATCAATATCTTCGAAAAGACAAACCTAGACAGTATATATTCAAAGATGAAATTCAAAGTAGTTTCTACACTGCAATCCTTCACTAGTTGTGCCTCATCCCATCTTGTCAAATAATTAGTTGCAGTGATTATATACCCCACACTAGTCTTCTTTCTTGGTGGACTGATAGGTCCAACAAAGTCAATTGCCCATTTGTTAAAAGCCTACAAATTTACCTATGGAAAAAGTGGAATTTTGTCTCTTCTAGATGGCTTTCCCATCCTTTGACATACATTGCATGCTTAACAGAGTTATTTTTCATTCCCATGTACTGTAGGCGACCATAACCCAACTCTCAAGTTTTTATGTGCAGTGGATTTTCTGGCATAGTGCCCTCTTGTGACTCCTCCATGAGCTTCTGTCAGAATACTAAGTTGTTCATGGTCAAGGATGTATTTGCACAGTTCTTCATCTCGTCCCATTTTGTAAAAGTGTCTAGCAATCAATGAGAAATCAGCTGCTCTAACGACCAAGTCTTTCTTTTTCTTCATAGTGTACTCTGCGGGCACCATTCCTGTGGTCAGACACTGAATAATATTGATGAAGAGATCATCTGTGACTCTAATTGCAAATAGTTGTGCATCAGGCAGGTTATCTTTGTTATTTTTGGGTTCTTCTCCTATCTCTATTCTTGATAGATGATCGGGTCCAACATTCAATTTCATTGGATTTACTATAACTTCGAAGTCGTGTTCCTAGAATAATAGAAACCATTGATAGATATTTCCTCCTAAAATAGGTTTATTCACCAAATATTTTAGCGTGGAGTGATCAATGAATATTTTGAAATGCGCCCCCAACAAGTAGTGTGTGAACTTTTGTAATGCATACACCATATCTAATCCCTCTCTTTTTGTCATGCTATATTTCTTTTCCATGTTAGACAATTTCTTGCTTGCAAATTCTATGGGATGATCAATTTCCCCTGCTCTTAGCTGCACTAGCACTACACCCAATTCTATGCAATATGCATCAACATGTACATGGAACTCCTTCTTCCAGTCCAGGAAAACTAGAATAGGCACAATTACCATCTTCTATTTTAGTACACCCAAGCTCTTTTGGCACTCTTCGCTCCATTGAAAAGTCACATCTTTGTTCAACAATTTCTCCATCGACATAGTTATTTGTGCATACCCCTTAATAAACTTTCTGTAGTAGTGAGTGTGTTCTAGTGTCATGCATAGTTGTATTATTGTTTTTGGTGCTGGAAGGTTCACAATAATTGTGATCTTTGTGGGATCCACCATTAATCCCTATTTACAAACTACATGTCCCAAGAGTATACAAAATGGTGCACACAAGATGCACTTATTAAAGTTCAATGAGATTTGGTGCTGCCTAAACGTATCCAACATCAAACTTAAGCTTGCCACATGATTCTTTAATAAACCAAAGAATATCCAATCGTCGAAGTATACTTCTAGAAACTTGTGTATATATTCCTTGAAGGACTCAATTACAACTTTGGAAAACATAACAGGTACATTCTTTAGTCCAAAAGGCATCATCGTGTACTGATAAGAGCCCCATTACATCACAAAAGTTGTTTTATGTGTATTATTTGGCACAATTATGATCTGATGGTACCCTAAAAAGGCATCTGTAAAAGAATAAACCTCCTATCCTCCTACATTATCCATACTTCATATGTAAGGTGTAGGGAAGGGATCATGTAGGCATGCATCATTCAACTTCCTTAAGTCAACACAGATTTTGATTTCACCTATTTCCTTCTTTACTTGAGCCACCATGGGAATTACCCATTCAAAATCTTCGACAGGTTTAATTATCCCAGTTGTTAACATTTTGTTTAATTCTTCTTTCACCTTCTCCTTGTATTTTGGATTCAGCCTATAAGGTCTCTGCTTGACAAGCTTCACATTTGTCTTTAGAGGAATCCTCATGACTCCCAAATATCCTAATATGCCCGTCATATATGAAAACTTAGTAGGGAACAACTCTTGATATTCATGCAAGAGATATGTTATCTCACTAACTGTGTCTAATAATCTCCTATTGGTTTGTATTTTGGTTCAGCCTCTAACCCTATATTCACCTTCCTCATCTTCAATGGCTTGGTTATATCAGGCATATGTATCTCAAGTCCATTTACTTCGTGATGACCTTCTACCTCTTAATTTCAATGTTCCAAGGATCTTCATCTTCTTCGGTAGTGATATTATAGGATTCCATTACATTACGCATTTGCGCAGCCCAATCAGGTTGCAGATAACTAGAACTTCATTTTCAAAATTATTCTTCTTAACCATATTCAGAGCTACATCTATATGTGGATAGTTGTCTTCAAATATGAATGTCATTATGAATCCATCAACCATCTCTACCCAACTACCTATACAATGTCAAAGCTCGGTTTCCAGATACCAATTCTCAGGAATTTTCTCTAGGGTATGGATGAATTCATGTACCCAATCTTCTCACAGAATTTCTCCCCAATCTGCCATAAAGAGCTATATGTGGTCTCTAGGATCATCCTGGCCATCATATTTGTCTACAAGCTCTGTTTCTACTTGAAAAAATCTTATCCACATCAACCATCCACATTTTTTCCAATCTCCTATATTCTTCTTATGAGTACCCCACCATCTAGTAGGAGTAGCCCTCAGTGCTTGGTCAAAAGCTAACAATCCTCGACATTCAGGTACCCGTCTTTCATAATATCTAAATAAAGTGTTTAGATCACCAAAACCATCATAAAAAAGTAAGTCATGTACCTCAGTTGTCATACAACACACTGCTTTAGTGATCCTTACACATCGCCTTGTAGACAATTCATGCAACCTGTTCTGCAAATTTTCCAATTCCTCTTCTGAATCTGAAGTCTAGGAACTATCCTGCTACCAAGTCAGTTTTCCATCCGCAGTAGGGTTGATCCATTCTTCTTCTATTGTTGTTATCTGATAAATGTTGTTGTTGTCATCCGCGTTGTATTCTTATCTAATGTCTTTAGTATATTTCGCTTCCTCTGATGGATCTAATGGCACAATAACTCTCATATTTTTACTTTCAAATGTCATTTGGATTTTCTTCAAGTTAATTATAGACATGTTATTAAATTCCTAATACAATCCAAGAAACGCGGGGTAGGGATTACTATCATCCATAATCTCAATCACTTCGAAGTCAATGGTAGTGCGCATGCAACTCCATCAGTGTCTATTGTGATTCTCAGCAATCTTCCTAGAGAGACAATCTTCTGTTGATTTACCATCCTCAGCTGGATAGTTGACCATTGCAACCTTGAACTACCCATAAATTCCCAAGTTTTCTTCTGCAAGACATTGGCATCAGATCCTAGATCCAAGATAACCTGATTCATGTCATATTCTCCAATCTGCACTATAAGCCTCATTTCCTTTCCACTCTTCTTCTTGTGTATATGATTATTCACTGCGCGCATCTCACTCTGTTGTACTTCTTTAGGAGCAAATGAATCTATCAATTCCTGCAATGCCAAGGTAAGATTGGCTAGCTAACTTTGTATCTTTTGTACTCTTGCATGTGTATCCCCAATCGGTGAAGCTTCCAGTTTCATTGCAATCTGCAAAGCTTCATCTTGAGCTGCGATCATCTGTTGTGTCAAAGGTAACCTAATATGTGGCAATAACATGGCTACAAACCATTATTTATGTTGTTGTGGGGGTATATAAAAGCTTACTTGACTTATAAACACCTTGAATCATTGATCCAACTCCCACACAGATTCAATCATTGTCTGTTTGATTTCTTTTAGCTCTGTGGTGCATTGTGATTCTAATTTCAACTTCTTGAATTTTGACACCAATACTTTCTTAATTTCATCCGACGAAGTGGTCGGGTTAGTCTGAGAGTATTTCATATACTAGGTTATCACTCTTTCTTGCAGTGACATCATGAGCTACACCTTATTTACACCATCATTAGTGATTTGTCTTGTTGTCCATATTGCATCAACTATGTTGGGATGGGGTCCCCTTGGTCAGTTTTGGGGTTAAAATAACCCAAGTTTTGATGTATTTTTTGTAAGTAATGTAAAGTCTTCGCGATTTGTGGATGCAGAGTGTGTAGATGATTAGGAGTCAAAAGGGTTTTAGCCCCTTGTTTATGTAGAGTTTGAGTCAGTTTGGAGATCCACCCATGGTCTGTGGACCATGGGATTGTATGTAAAAGGCTATAAATAGGAGTGCCATAGAGAGTCTAAGACATGTTATGAGATCAAGGATGTAATGGGTCAATAGAAGAGTAGTGACAATGCAAAGAAGTGGGTTAGATAGGAGAAGGAAGGATCTGCAGCTGAGTGCGCGGAGGTCGAGGTAGAGTTTGCACCTGAGTGCGCGGACCTGTGCAGCTAAGTCTGCAAGGTAGTTTTGAGTCTGTAAATCTGAACTGAAGATCAATAAAGAAAGTCACCGAAGAAATCCTGTGTATATCTCTTTATCTTTGTTTACTTTTGTTTATGATATATGTTGTTGATGAATAATGTTTTCATGGAATATTGATCTAATGATGCACGATTCTCTTGAATAAGTCTTAATAAATGTATGCAATGCATGTTAAGTACTTTCACAAAGACTGTGATGAATTCTATTATGTTTACTAAATAACTTAAGTAGACTTACGTGAAAACTAATTAAGGGTTATTCTCCGATGCATGTTAGTGGATAAATCGACTGTTAAGGGTCTACAAAGACTGACTGTAGACCTTCGCGAAGGTCTGAAGGCTGTTTTAACAGAGTTGTAGTACCAAGCCCTGAGGGCTTATTGATCTGTACGAAGGCAGATTTGAGGCATTAAAATACATCACACTCATCTTTGGATGTAGAAACTTGGTTCTTGCATCCCCCCATATTTCTTCGGGTGACACTGTAACCTGTGCTACGCGGGTTGCTTCCGAAAGGTCCAGTAGTGTAGGGATTTGTTGGTTGGTGCAACTAACTCTGAACCTGAGTTAGGACCCCCTAATTCAACAAATGGTTCTGTTGTCGGGGACGGGATCTACTTAAAAGAGATGCGTGATGTCACACCATTAGAATCCGACCAAGAAAAAAATTGAAAAGTGTTTGGATCAGAAGATTCACGAATTCGTGGCGCAGGAAAAGAGGAATCCACGCCTGTCAAAGGAAGAGTAGTTGAACTGGCATCTGTGTATAGAGATACATGAAATATTCTTCTAAACATTTCCCATTGAAATGTACGAGTGTTTAGCTAAATTGACAGCCAACCAAGGAAGGTGGAAGCTTGATAATCCTATAGTCTGGACTCCTCAACTAGTGCGATGATTAGAAGCCTTTGAAAATTAGATCACGTGGGTTGTTAATCATTGGCTCGATCAGATTCTTGGAGGATTTGTTACAGAATTCACAGTTGATACCTCAGACAGCTACAATGAAGCAGAGCGACAAATTTTCAAGGGACCGCGAGGTAAGTATTTAAGATATTTGAATACATGGATTAAAATGTTGTTATGGGAAAAATGGGTTATGCCATTTCCTTGATGTTCGGAGCTATGTGAAGTGGAAAAATCTTTAGATATCGAGAGAGATTAGGTCCTGAATATAGCCCATTGATCGAACCTCTTTCGAGAGATGACGAGGGAGCGGTGCAGGCCTCACCGCGGAGTGTTGTCCAACTGATAACACAGGGTTTTCCATAGAAAGATCATCCATCCACTCCACCTCCATCGCATACACCTTCGTCCACACCTCCACCACTACCACCACCATTCAACATGTCGAACACAATGAAGCTGCCAAGTTTTAGGGGCATAGGGAGTAAAGACATAGAGCAGTTATGGTTTGTTGCGAATGTTGTGTGGATAGCACAACCGATTACTGATAAAAATATAAAGAAGGCACAACAAGTCACTACTCTATAGGATTGTGCGCTGACTTGGTATATTAAGTATTGTTTTGATAATCCTCTAGCATCGCTAGCAGATACTAAGGCTGATTTAAACAAGGATTTTAGTAAGCCTATGTCTGACTTGTAGTCAGTAGTTGGATTCAAGGAAATCATGATGAGGGTTGATGAGATGCCTTAGGAATTAGATCAAAGGTTGAAATGTGTGATTTGAGAAACTAACATGCAACTCACAGATGGTCAGCATCGTGAATGGTTTATAGCTTCACTTCTGCCCCACCTGAGGATTGCCCCATTGCAACAGAAGATAGGAACTCAGGCAGATGCCCTAGAGATTGTGATGAGGTTTCATGCAACACCCATTCAGGATGCAACCTTGGGGGTACATCAGATTCACTCTCAGTTATAGAGCCTTTGCTTAGAATTGTAGAGCTTGAAGAAAGACAAGGAGACTAAACCGGAGGTACGCATGAAATTCTAGCATTTGAAGTGTAAGATCTAGGGGCAAGATAAAGGCCACTGTCCCGTATTTGCGAATTATATTACATGAGGGGGACCAATTCCCTCAAGGCTAGAAGCTCCAACAGGACCGAGCGTGGGGCTGCACTATGGTGCACTATTTGCCAGGTTGTTGGATAAAATGTGATAGATAATTTCCATTCGCTTCAAAATTTCATCCAAACACTGTAGGAGTTGTTCTCTAACTTCTTCAAATTAGTGGGACATGATGAGTGCCATTGTTGTAGCTATGCGCTGATGATGGAAATAACACCTACATACCAGATGCAAGTAGAAACTCGGCCTCTAGAGCAGGGTGTAGGAGGAGCACGCGGAGGATATCAAGGACGAGGAAGAGGCCAAGACGGAGGAGGACCTGCTAGAGGTAGAGGTTAGGTTATATGTTATAGCTACAGAACACCAGGGCACTAGGCATGGGAGTGTCAGAATCAGACACGCCAATATTGCAGCCAGTATGGCCACACTATAGAAAAGTTCCTGGTGTTGATAACCAAGATGCAGGAGAAGAAGGCGCAACCTTAGAAACCTACATAGAACTTATAGATGATGAGATATGAGCCCCGTGAGGAAGATCAGAGCGTGAATATAGTGCTGAGAAGTAGAATAATGACCGATGATGATAAAGGTAAAGAACCTGAAGAGGATAGATGGGTTTGCAAGGCCCCAGAGAAGGAACTGGGTTTTGATCTGGCACGTGCTAAGGAAACATTTATGGAGGTCAAGAAAACATTCACTGAGGTATCCACCTCAGGAAGTTAGGACAAGGTGCAAGACGCTGGCGCACCTACAGAAGTTGATCCCTCTATTCTTACTACGTTTTTAGAGACCTGCATAAAACTGCTACGCGATATCAAAGTTGCAAAAGGTTTGCAGGAGTTGATAAACAAATGCGCCAGCAAGGAGAAGGCCCCTGATGGACACCAGGTGGTTATAAATATTGACAAACATAAGGCAAGAATAGGGTGTGAGATGAGCCTCACCGCGTAGATAGGAGATTATGATATGGACTAGGTCATCTTCGATCCGGGGTCGAATGCGAACGTCTTACCAAACCAAACATGGGAAAGAATGGGGAGCCCTGCACTACACTGGTATCCGATTCAACTCAAAATGGGAAAACAACGGAAGATCATCCATATGGGACGATTATATGGAGTAAAATTTGATATAGAAGGTGTGAGCATGATGGCCGCCTTTGAGGTGATAGAGATTGTTGATGACAATAATCCATACCCCGTGCTCTTGGGAATTTACTGGGCCATTGACATGAATGGGGTCATTAACTTGAAGAAGCAGATAATTTTGTTTGAAAGGAAATCCCTTCGGGTTGTAGTGTCGTTGGAACTTGCAGAAGGGGCGCATTACACTGAACCAGTCCGCGACTATGAAGAAAGTGATGATGAACTCAATTAGATCTACAAAATAACATCATGAGACTAGGACTAGATCAATCCAATAGTATATGGATGGATTGCATGGGACTGAGAGAGTTCATGTACATCTGATTTAGATGAAGTGATGGAACATTGGCAGAATCATTTGCATGAAGTCTCCACGCTGCAATGCAATATGATTACAAAGTCTCTACGCTGTGTTTCGTTAGAGGTAAGGAACTTACGCTATTATGATGGTTTAACTGATGTGGATAAGTTTTTGGATGCATTTGAACGTGAAGTCCCTGAGGATCACCGCTTCCAAGCATTAGATTTGGCACTCCGCACTACGCCTACATGATGGTGGGGTACGCACAACGATAGCTTTGATGGATGACGGGATTACAGAAGAATGATGAGGTTATGGTTTGGGCATCCTAACACTATATTGACTGAGAAATATAGCGGAAATGATGATCTGAGTGACCACTTAGAAAAATGGACTAAAACGTGGGGGACAGAACCATAGCTAGAGTGGGTACACATATTCTACCATACTTTGGACATAATCCCCATGAACTGGTATTTGGAAACGGAGCTCTGCCATGGCATGACATAGTGGGATATATTGAGGAAAGGGTTCTTATTGACCTTCAGTTTTGAAGATGGCTTCATGAGCATCGATGAATCTCTACAGGAGATTAAAGCAGTTATCTTCAGAATACCATAAGAACCTATAGAATGGATCCAACTAGATTGCTACACCTAGCTATGCCATGTGCTGGAATGTTATAATGTGACCACTGAAGAGGAGGACGAGGATCCAAGAAATATTAATATTACAGAGGTAGAAGGGCATCGCTAAGTCGAGGGCCCACGAATAGACAACCTAGACATCACCGCGTCATTGAAAACAAAACAAGTAAACATTGGGACTAAAGCATAACCAAAGTTTGCAAAGATTGGATATTATTGGGACTACGCTATTGTGGTTAGAGTTGCTGAGTTACTCTGTGAATATCAGGATCTATTCCCTACCAAGTTTTTAGACTTGAAGGGCATAGTAGGAGATTTGGGTGTTATTAAAATCACTTTGAAGCCAAATGCAAAGCCTATTAAATAGAGGCTATATTGCCTTAATCCTAAATACAAGGAAAAGGTTCGCCTAGAGTGGGATAAGATGCTGGAAGCAGGCATCATAGAATTGGTTGAGGAATCTAATTGGGTGAGCCCGATGCTGGTTCAGGAGAAGAAGTAGAAGGGCAAGATAAGGATTTGCATAGATCTGTAGATGATCCATTCCTGACATTGTTTACCGATAAATTATTAGACAATGTTGGAGGGTAGGAGGCCTACTCTTTCACTGACGGGTTTTTTAGATATCATCAGATCAAGATCACACTTGAGAGTAGGAGAAAAATTACCTTCATGATGGAGTGTGGTTGTTTTCAATACATTGTAATTCCATTTGGACTCAAGAATGCACCTGCGATATTTTCTTGCGTAGACATCGCAGCGTTCAAGGAGTTCATTCATAAGTTCTTCGAACTATACTTTGATGACTAGACAGTGTTCGGACTAGTAAAGTGGCATTTAGAAAGCCCACGCTTGATGTCGGATACATATCACAGATACCAAATCATACTGAACTTGAAGAAATGCATCTTCTGTGTTCCCTTTGGGATCTTGTTGGGTCATGTGGTGTGCAAGCAAGGGTTGATGGTCGACCCTGCAAAGATTGAAGTAATTGTAAATTTGTAGGCCCCAAGGAGCATTAAGCAGTTGTGCATGACACTAGGACATACGAGATATTGTAGAAAGTTGATTAAATCATATGCTCAAATTACCGCACCCATGGAGAAGTTGTTAAAGAAGGATGCAACATTCTCTTGGGATGAAGCATGTCAGCACAACTTAGATCTCTTGAAAGAAAATATGGTCACTGCACCGATATTGGTTTCACATATTGGAGGAAGGAATTTCACATACATGTGGATGCCTCTTTCATTGCGTTGGGTGCAGTGTTAACGCAAGCTGGTGAAGGAGAAATGTACCATCCTATAGCCTTCACGAGTAGGAAATTATCAAAAGCTGAGAAGAATTAATCAACTACTAAGCGCGAAGGGTTGTCCATGGTGTACACACTGCAAAAGTTCAGGAACTATCTGTTAGGAGGGAATTTCAAGATGTACACAAATCATTCTTCTTTGAAATACCTGGTCAATAATCCTGTGTTGGGGGGAAGATCTGTAGATGGTTGCTACTATTCCAGGAGTGTGACTTCGAAGTAATTGTAAAACCAGGGAGGTTGAATGTGGTACCTGATCATCTGTCACAGATTGAAACAGGAGAGGAGAAAAATAATTTGGAGGAAGGGTTTCCAGATGCACAGCTATTTGCAGTGTGTGTAGCTGATAATCATTTTGCAGATATTATTAGCAAAAGAAGGAACTAGTAGTGCAAGTGACAGACTTTTCAGTAATTGCGGGGCATCTATAATATGGGTGTAGATGAAATATTGTGAAGATATATGCCAAATTTTGAGAGAGGTAGCATTCTCGCTGAAGCTCATGGAGGGGCTATGAGAGGAAATTATGTAGGAAAGGCAACTGCCCAGAAGATTTTGTGTGCGGGTCTATGGTGGCCAATGTTGTACAAGGACTCCAAAGCATATTATAAGGCATGCAATGCATGTCAGAAAACTAGCAGACCATTGTGCAGGGATGAATTTCCATTACAACCTCAAGTTTGTAGGCATTCGAAAAATGGGCGATTGAATTTGTTGGGCCAATTCAGCCCACAGGGAAGAAAACTGGTGCATGCTATATCAAGAGCGTCGCATCGCAAAAAGGTAATGAATGCCTTCCTACAAGCGAAATCTCTAAGATTGCGAAATCACAATGCGAAATCACGCATCAAGAGATCCTCATCACATCGCATGCATCAACCATTACTTAAGCTGAAATGCCTCAAACTGCTGATATGCAATGGCGCATGTCGCAAATCGCATTTCGCAGAAAACACATTAACGGATGATTACCACACGCAACAGATCAACGATATTGCGATCTGCGACATTGCGATCTGCAATATTGCGAAGCAAATCGCAAAATCGCCTTATCGCAGATTGTCAGGGCTCGTTGTTTGAAAAAGATTTTTCCATAAACCGATGCCTGGTTATGTGCGTTAATGTTAATCAATGAGTTAGTTGGCAATCATTAATGAAATATGGTTTTGATATGATTGAAGAGCCATTTCACGTAAGGTGGTATATTTTATATGTTTTCGGCAGTTAAAGCTTTCCCGTCACCTTTTCCTTATCATTATTCTCACCTCATTTGTAAACTGCAGGAGAAAAGAGCAGAAAAGTATACATAGCAGTGTTCAGGATATTATGGGAAAGAAGGGTAAAGCTCCGAGTTCTGACGATAAAGAAATGATGCCCTTATACACGGACACCACCTGTAACAATGCTGGTATTACTACTTGGGAAGGCATGTACAGTCTACTCGAGGAAGAAAATCCCAAGGTAATGGAGGTTACGACTACTACAGGCTCACACGGGTCTTCTGAGGTGTCTATTACAGAACTAGCATGTTCGTTCTTGCACAAGATAGTGGCGAGGCCCAAAACTCTTCCATACATGGACATGGTTAAATGGGTACTAGATAATGCTGATATTACGTATAGAGAATTTAAAGCTCAAAACCACGAACTCACAGAGTCGTTATTTTCACAAAATTTAAGCTTTATATCCTTTAACAAAAAAACGTGCAAGAGGCGAAAATCGCACCAGGGAAGCCCGGATTGAGAAATGGAGGCAGTTTTGCGCTAGCCAGGCAAAACCCCTCGAGATGGAAAGCCTCTAATCGCTCAGTTGCCTGTAAGCCCAGAAATTTATAGGAAAAAGCACTAAAGACGAAAGGCAAAACTTGAACTCTAGACCAGTAGTATTTATTAGGTATATCATGAAATGGTATGTAGATATCTACCAAATGTATAGCATCTATAGACAAGATGGAGATAGAAGGCTCAAGAAAGGGCAGAATCCATCAAAAGGATAACCAAGTTCAATTGGGATTCTTACTAGGCTTACTTGGTAAAACCACACAGCCAGTGCATGACTCTCAAATGTATCATCAATTCTGCCGAGAAGATGGCACCAGCACTTGCCGATTTCATTTTCTTAGGACAGCTAAATTCAAAAGTCGGCCAGCCAACTCTCGTCAAGCAAATGCTAAATGCTTGCGATTATGAGGAACAGATACATAGATAGTTAGTTGTTAGTTTTAGTTTTAGATTTAGTTTTAGTTTTAATTTTGCTTTATTTTTCCTAAAATGAGGATGGTCATTTAAGCTGCATCCTACATTTTTGTAATAAATTATTTTTAGATTTAGTTATTAGTATTTAAACCCTTCTCATGCATTTAGAGAAATGTCCTGAAATTTTTCAAAAACTTGTCCTCAGAACATGCACTTTTTCACCCTCCGAGGAGGTTTTGATGAATGAATGGAATAGCATCTATTGATATCTCTATTTAATATCTACTAATGATGTTTCACTTTTGTACTCTTGGTGGATGTTGGATTAAGAAGAGATAAATCATTATTGCTTGAAGCTCATGAGTAGAACTAGTGATAAATGGTACTTTTATCTCTTAACTATTTTTGCTTATGTGTTAAGGTGATATTCATTTTTAGTTATTTATATATGAATGCGTGAATGCTTGAGTTATCATTTGGCACTTCTGTACGGTGATAGCTATTTATTTACGTTTAATATATGAGTAGCTTATTATGCGATATGTTTTTCACAATTGTTTCGTCTAACTTTTTGTACGAAATGGTTTATCTTTATTGAATTATTTTCTCATAGCAGTTGAATGATCTTTATTACCAATTGTTATTTTAAATTATTTTAGCTCGCATAACGGAAAGATTAAATCCTGGGTTAGTTTAGAATTAGATATTTCTGTTCATTAGAATATAATTGCATGTTATTAGATTAGATTTAGAATAAAACCATTTTACTTAGGAATTATTAGAAAGGAAATATCAATTCTCAACACACACACACACATAAATTGGGAAACTGGTCCCATATCCCCAGTCGGACCCACTATACCAAACGGAAAAGGAGCTGCTAACCAAGCTCTGGACTGGGTGGGTATCCCCCTTGTTGTAGACTCGATTTTTGGGGCTTCAACATATTTGGCGCTAGAAGGAGGGCCCCGAAATATGAATGGAAAGTAAATCTAAATCTAAATACCATTCTGAGAGTAAATCGCCCTCACCATCTCCCATAACTTCTCCATCACACTTAGAATCTTTAAATCTTGAGCAAGAAGTCGAAAGAACAACATCCACTACCACAAACCTGAACATTTCAGAGAAATCTACTATTGAACCTCCTGAAGTTGAATCTTTGATCCATAAACTTCAGCGATTTTCTATATCACCTCAAAGATCTAAAAAATCTCAAGGTAGTGCGACTTCGCAATATAACCTTGCTCATCCTCTCACCAGATTAAAGAGTGAAAAGTTTGGTATTGAGCCAACTGAGTTACCTCTACCTACAAGGAAGAGAGCAAGAAAATCACCTAAAGGGTCTGATAGCGAGACTCTTTCGTCATCATCATCATCCATCTCAACCTCTCCACCACAAAGTGAACCATCCACCCCTCCACTTCAGATTATTGTCCACCAATCCACTAGAACTTCCACATCTCCTTCTCAATCCTTTGGAACTGTAATATCCTCATCTTCCCAACTGCAGGGATCATCTTCTGTGCTTTCATCTGTTAGTAGCTCAGCGATGGCCCAATCTCCATGGAATAACCCAGGGGCTGTCTTAATGCCTATGCCCTTGAGTCAAATACCAGCCCATCCTGAGAAATGGCTGCCTACGTTTAATCCCGAAGCAGGCATGCTAGCGGAAGAACATATAAACAACTTTGTGTTATCTATAAATCTCAATGTAGTTACTAATGAAGACACTGTCGTCCGGATCTTTCCTTACACTTTGCAAGGAGCAGCCGTATCATGGTATTTCTCATTACCATCTAGATCTATCACTAGTTGGGATATCTTCTAGGAACAATTCTTGACTAAGTTCGGTGATGATAGGTCTACGGCAACACTGATCAATGACCTGTCTAACCTTAGGGCTAAGTCAAAGGAACCTATAAAAGATTTTAACTCACGTTTCAATAAACTGTTGAACAAAATTCCTACTGTTTCTAAGCCTAGCGAAGAAGTGCGAAGTGAATGGTACATCTCTGCTTTTACCATCAAACATAGCAATCCTCGTTGATAGGGCTAATAAAACAACTTTAGCTGATAATATGAAGGAAGCAATAGTAGTACAGAAATGTATCATAGCCTTAGAAAAAAATGCCATTGATGAATGAAAATCTAATAAGGTTACTTTTAAGGAAGATCCCAAGAAAAAACAATCAAAAGATCCATTCGATTTAGAAGGATTGCAGAAAGTTTTGAAAACCATATCTAACGAAATGGTTGACATTAAGAAACAAGTAGAAGAGACTTCTTCTGAAAAACCGTACAAGCCTTATAGAAGAAATCCTTCAACTGATTCAAAGCCTCCAAACGCTATTACAAATGCTAAATTAGAAGAAGAAGAAGAGGAAATTGCTATCGAAGAGCCCACCGATGAAGAAGAAGTTGTAGAGGTACAAGTTTTTGGGATTTCATCCTCCCAGATGAAGAGGATCAAGAGGCATCGCCGGTTCGTACTCGAAGTAGAAATCAACTCGATCCTCCTCAACCTACTCCTAAGCCAAAGAGCACAAGCTCAATGCCTACGGATAAAGTCGCAGCCAAGAAAATGACACCCAAAGTGACTCAAACAAGCCGAGTCCAAACAGACTCACCAAATCCATCTAAAACATTGATTGTTTCAGATGAAATGGAGTATAATATCATAGAAGACATGAAGAAGACTAGGGCTAATATTACTTTTATGAATTAAGCAAGTTAAAACATCAACAAAAGGTACTTTTGAAAGAATTACATGCAGTACTAGTTGCACCTCTGCCCGTCGCTGTAATCTCTCAAGCTTCCCATGAGATGGGAAGACCTCCAAGTAATGTAACTAAAAAAGTTGATCCAAACGATATCGCTTTAATTGGAGGAAGGTCAAGATCTCGTACTCCGCCATTTCTTCTTACTTATGAAGTTTTCGACAAAAATTTGAATAATTGTTTTGTTGATTCTGAAGCTTCATCTAATATATTACCTAAATCGATATGTGCAAAGTTGAATGTTCAACCTTAGAAATCTGCAGTGCGCATAGTTCAGCTGGATCGGTCGCAAGTTGAAGTGATTGGCGAACTGAATTAGGTTACCATAAGATTGTCATCTAATCCAAAGGGCATGACAAGTTATCGACATTTTAGTTGCAGATATTCCAGAATTTTATGGCTTAATTCTTAGCAGAGATTGGTCAGAAAAACTTCATGGATACTTTGCAACCGATTGGTCGCACATGTGGCTCCCTTACAATGGTAAACCAAATCAAATAAAGGTTGAGTGAGAAAGACATCAAAAATACATAGTAACAGAATTGGAAGGAGAAAATGAACCTGTAGCATACAACAATAATATAATTGGCAACTATTCTGTTGATTCTTTCTTAGGAAATTTTAATGCTCACACTTCACCTTACTTAGAACATTCTGTTTTATCTCAAGTAGAAATTTTTTCTCAAACAGATAGTTCTAAATGTATTAATTTTATAGATAGTCCTGTAAATAAATCTTTATTTTGGAAGTTATTTTTTGACAGTTCCAAGTCTAACGAAGGAGCAGGACCAGGATGCGTACTAATCAGTCCAGAGGGAAACAAAATTATCCTAACTTGTAGACTCGAGTTCAATTGCACCGATAATACTGTAGAATACGAGGCTTTAGTCCAAGGATTATACAAAGAAATTATATTAGACATCAAATATCTACAAGTCTTCTGAGATTCTGAAATTGTTATCAGACAGGTACGGAATACTATAAATTGTCTATCAGGTCATTTAAAGCATTACCAATCTTTAGTTCAAGATCTGATTGAACATTTTATAGCATCCAATATTTCATCAATTCCCAAACTCCAGAATGCTAGTGTCGACCTCTTGGCAAATGTAGCTTCCAAGCTCATTCCCTCAAAAGACTATAGCCCTGATAGATTTTCAATCGAATTAAACTTTAGACCCTCGATTCCTGATAACATTACCAATTGGAAAATTTTCAACGATGATCCTGATATTGTAAGCTTCCTCACATCAGAGGGATCTTACACCAATAAGATAATTGATGAGGACCAACATGATAGACAATTGCAACACGATAGCACTAATAATGATATGCCAAAGTCAGTAGTCAAATTAGAAGACCTATATGATTTGAAAGATTGATTCAAAAGATCTACCAATTCAAAACTTCAAAGTTCAACTCTGAACTATGAATTAGTAAATCTAGGAACTGATACCAAGCCATAGAATATCAACCTAGGACTTGGCCTATCTCCTGAAGAAAAATTAGCGTATGTTCATCTCTTGAAACAATACAGAAGTGTCTTTGCTTGGAACTACGATGAACTTAAGACCTACGACACTTCTATCATTCATCATACTATCCCAATGATAAACGATGAAAAACCTGTCTAGAAAAAACTGAGAAAGGCCCATGCTAATCTAGAAAACCAAATCAAGTTTGAGCTCAATAAATTATTTAAAGCCAAAATCATTTTTCCCATTCAACATTCTAAATGGGTTTCCAACATGGTTCCCATTAGAAAGAAAAATAGAGACATTAGAATTTGCATTGACTTTCGAAATCTTAACAAAGCCTGCCAAAAAGATAATTTTCCTCTGCCTCCCATGGAGCAAATATCACAGGCAGTTGCAGGGTCAGAATTAATGTCTTTCTTGGATGGTTTCTCCGGCTATAACCAAGTTTTGGTCCATCCCGATGATCAATTAAAGACCACGTTCAGAACCAAATGGGGTACCTATACATATCAAAAGATGCCTTTTGGTCTGATCAATGCTGGTGCCACATTCTAAAGGGCCATGGACATCGTATTTAAGGGATTAGTAAACAAATCAATAGTAATCTACCTGGATGATATAACTGTATATTCCAAGAAGCAAGGCAATTATCTCAGAGATTTAAAACAAATATTCCAACGTTGTCAAAGGTATGGAATTTCACTTAACCAAAAAAAGTCATTTTTTGCATTAAGTGAAGGAAAACTTCTTGGATTTATAGTGTCAAAATCTGGAATCCATATTGATCTTGATAGAATCAAGAAGATTATTTCCGAAATACCTTTGCCTCACAACAAGAAAGCTATGCAATCTTTCCTTGGCCAAATTAATTTTGTAAGGAGATTTGTTCCAGATTTTTCAAGAATCGTATCTCCTTTACAAGCAATGATTAAAAAGAACTCAATCTTCAAATGCGGCCAAGATGAATATGAAGCATTCAATCTGATCAAACAAGCAATTGTTAATGCTCCATCTTTAGCAACTCCAAATTTTTCCTATGCTTTCATTTTATATACATTTGCCTATGATAAATCATATGTTGCGATACTCACTCAAGCAAATCAAGACAAGGAAAAATCCCCAATTGCTTTTTTCAGTTCAAATCTACAAGGGGTTGAATTAAATTATTTAGATGTCGAGAAACAAGCTTATGTTTCTTTCAAAGCGATTAAGTATTTCAGACCCTTTCTGCTTAAAACCCATACAAAAATCATAGTACCATTTCCAACAATAAGAAATCTCTTAGTACAGAAATATGTGGGTGAGAAAAGAGCCAATTGGGTTATTGCCTTACAGGAATATAACGTAGAAATCAAACCAGCAAGTATTGTAAAAGGTCAAGGCTTTTGCAAAATGCTGGCTGGAGCATCACTTATTTCAGAAATACCATCTGCAGAGATACAAATGTGCAAGGTAAGCCTAAATGATGTTGAATGATTATACATTGATATCATATTTTATCTAAAGAACGGATATGCTCCTTCAAACCTCAATTATACAAAGAAAAGAGCTCTAAGGTTGAAGCCTAAGCAATATCAGCTTGTGAACGATGTACTTTTAGGATGAATTATGATTCTGTTCTCCTTAGATGTCTTGAGAAATCTAAGCTGAAAAGGTGTTGCAGGAACTCCACGATGGACCAGTAGGTGGACATTATGTTGGAGATGCTACTGCACATAAAATCTTTCGCGTAGGCTATTACTGGCCCACACTATTCAAAGACGCGCAGAGCTACGTAAGGAAATGTCAAGTTTGTGAAACTGTTGCTAGGAGACAAACGAAACCATCATTGCCTTTGCAACTAGTCAACATTGAACAACATTTTGATCAATGGGGATTGGATATAATAGGTGAGATCGTTCCTCACTCTTCTAAACAACATAGTTATATCCTTACAGCAACATATTATTTTACTAAATGGGTAGAAGCAGTTCTTCTCAATACAACTAACACCGAACACATCATTGATTTCATAGATCAGTTCATAATCACGAGGTTTGGTTTACCTTTTGCTTTAATGTTTGATAATGCATTGTATTTTTCTGGCAATACTATGACTGAATTTGCACTCAAAAGAGGTTTTAAGCTTAAATACTCTGCTAATTATTACCCACAGGGGAATGGGTTAGCTGAATCTACGAATAAAAACTTAATCAAAATCATTAAGCGAACCATTGATCAATCTCACAAAAATTGGCACAAGTCTTTAATATATGCTTTATGGGCAGATCGAATAACACAGAAAGCCTCCATTGGCACTTCTCCTTTTAATTTAGTTTATGGGAAAGAAGTGGTTCTTCCAACTCGTCTAGCAATTCCCTCTTTCGCCTTAGTTCAATATATTGATGAAGCACCAACTTCTTCCTTACAACTAAGGCGGCTGGAAATACTTAAGCTAGAAGAGCAATGAGAACAAGCTAAAATAACTCATGCTCATCACCAAGCATTAGTGAAAGCTTCTTTTGATTCAAACATGATATCCAGAAAGGACTTTCAGATAGGAGATCTAGTTTTAAAATGGGACAAGGCTCATGAGGAAAAGGGCAAACATATGAAATTTCAACGAATGTGGCTTGGCCCTTTCCAAATTGCAGAAATCATAGGCCCATCTACTTTTATGTTACAGGATTTAACAGGAAAAGAGAATCTTTACTTGTTAACGGGAAGATCCTTAGAAAATACTTTCCATAGGAGATCATTCTTCTATTTTTGTAGATTAGTTTTTCCTTTATTTTCATAATAAAACTAGTTGTAAATGGTTACATTTGGAATTCACGAAAAAGACAAGTATTTCTTTTAGATTTTGTTTTTTCGCTTGTATAAATAGAATTTTTTTAGAAAATTGGTCATTATTATTGAAAGATACAGTCAAAGGCTATAAGCCTGTAAATGATACTAGTTTCAACCTTGTAAATTTTGATAAAAAGCGACCTTTAGTAGGAATTTGTTTTATATCAGTCAAATGAAAGGTATCAATGACAAAACAAAGATTCTCTGTAGAAAAGCTCTTTCCAGAAAAACTCTACCATTGTTGTCCAGAGCTATTCCTAAGGAAACAATGACTTCCTCCCCACCTAGAGAATTATGAGCTTCAAAGAATAATCCAACGATACACTTTAACTTAAAGAATAAGTGGTCTCATCATGAGCTGACTTATCATGATCATAGATATTATAGCTTGTTGACTTTGCCAAAACTGCATACCACAACAGGGCAATGACTCAAGATTGTTGCAATCAAAAGACAAGGGGTCTCATCACGAGCCAACTTGTTCAGCAAAGCTATAAATCAAGTGAGTGGCACTGTCTTAATTTGGCTACCAAACCAAGGCATTGTTCTTTAAGGATTAAAAGAAAATGAAAGCAATAAGTGTGGATATGGATTTCTCTTTGAAAATTGTATATTTCTCTAAGTGGGATACATGATCATTGCTGGGTAACAGGTAACCCTGTCGAGACTATAAACACTTGCTGGCAGTAGAGGATCTACCTACGACAAATGAGCAAATTTAAAACTGATTTATAGAGAAGGCTTTGTTTTTATCTTTATAAACTAAGTAGTGACTGATGTAGATACAATGACTAGCTCTAGGAAGTAAATAACCAAATTTAACATAGAAGAAACAAACTATCATAGACAGCTAAAAGCATAATGTACTTTATCTTTCTATAATAAAGTTTGATTTTCTAGAAAAATTTCTATTTTGGAAGTTTAGAAAATTCAAAAGAAAAGCAGAGATAACTGGTTCTTCCAAGTGAATCACCAATTGTTGTAGCCAGCAACAACCCCCCTTCTTATTTAGTTTTATCACTAATACTAAATAAATGGGGACCCTCATTCAAAAATTTTAAAAATCGATTAATTCTTGTATTTACTTTTTCAATAAAACTTACTATCATAAACTTGGGAGAATACCCTTGAAAAATATAAAAAGACTTAAGTTTTACGATAAGTTAGAATAAAATCATTCCTTAAAGAGCGTCACATCACAAAAAGGTAATGAATGCCTTCCTACAAGCAGAATCTCTAAGATTTTGAAATCACGATGCGAAATCATGCATCAAAAGATCCTCATCGCATTGCATGCCTCAACCATTACTTAAGGTGAAATTCCTCAAACTGCCGATATGCGATGGTGCATGTCACAAATCACATTTCGCAGAAAACACATTAACGGATGATTACCACACGCAACAGATCAGCAATATTGTGATCTACGACATTGCGATCTGCGATATTGCGAAGCAAATCGCAAAATTGCCTTATCGCAGATCGTCAGGGCTCGTTGTTCGAAAAATATTTTCCCATAAACCGATGCCTAGTTATGCGCATTAATGTTAATCAATGAGTTAGTTGGCAATCATTAATGAAATATGGTTTTGATCTGATCGAAGAGCCATTTCACGTAAGGTGGTAGATTTTATATGTTTTTGACATTTAAAGATTTCCCGTCACCTTTTTCTTATCATTATTCTCACCTCATTTGTAAATTGCAGGAGCAAAGAGCAGAAAAGTATACATAGCAGTGTTCAGGATATTATCGGAAAAAAGGGTAAAGCTCTGAGTTCTGAAGATAAAGAAATGATGCCCTTATAAACGGACACCACCTGTAACAAATATGTCGGTATTACTACTTGGGAAGGCATGTACAGTCTACTCGAGGAAGAAAATCCCAAGGTAATGGAGGTTACAGCTACTGCAGGCTCACATGGGTCTTCTGAGGCATCTATTACAGAACTAGCATGTTCGTTCTTACACAAGATAACGACGAGGTCCAAAATTCTTCCATACATGGACATGGTTAAATGGGTACTAGATAATGCTAATATCACGTATAGAGAATTTAAAGCTCAAAACCACGAACACACAGAGTCGTTATTTTCAGAAAATTTAAGCTTTATATCCTCTAACAAAAAAATGCGCAAGACGCAAAAATCGCACCAGGGAAGCCCGGATCGAGAAACGGAGGCAATTTCGTGCTAGCCAGGAAAAACCCCTTGAGATGGAAAGCCTCTAATCGCTTAGTCGCCTGTAATCCCGGAAATTTGTAGGAAAAGGCGCTAAAAAGACGAAAGGAAAAACTTGAACTCTAGACTAGTAGTATTTATCAGGTATATCATCAAGTGGTATGTAGATATCATACAAGCTGGAGACAGAAGGTTCAAGAAAGGGCAGAATCCATCAAAAGGTTAACCAAGTTGAATTGGGATTCTTACTAGGCATATTTGGTAAAAGCACACAGCCAGTGCATGACTCTCAAATGTATCATCAATTCTGCCGAGAAGATGGCACCAGCACTTGCCGATTTTGTTTTCGTAGGACAGCTAAAGTCAGAAGTCAGCCAGCCAACTCTCCTCAAGCAAATGTTGAATGCTTGCGATTACAAGGAACATATATACAGATAGTTAGTTGTTAGTTTTAGTTTTAGATTCAGTTTTAGTTTAATTTTGCTTTATTTTTTCCTGAAATGAGGACGATCATTTAAACCACATCTTACATTTTTGTAATAAATTATTTTTAGATTTAGTTAGTAGTATTTAAACCCTTCTCATTCATTTAGAGAAAGGTCCTGAAATTTGTCAAAAACTTGTCCTGAGAACATGCACTTTTGCACCTTCTGAGGAGGTTTTGATGAATGAATGGAACATGATTTATTGATATCTGCGTTTAATATCTACTACTGATGTTGCACTTTTGTACTCTTGGTGGATGTTGGATTAAGAAGAGATAAATCATTATTACTTGAAGCTAATGAGTAGAACTAGTTATCAATGTTACTTTTATCTCTTAACTATTTCTACTTATGTGTTAAGGTGATATTCATTTTCAGTTATTTATATATGAATGCGTGAATGCTTGAGTTATCATTTAGTACTTCTATATGGTGATAACTATTTATTTATGCTTAATATATGAGTAGCTTATTATGCGATATGTTTTTCACAATTGTTTCATCTAACTTTTTATACGAAATGGTTTATATTTATTGAATTCTTTTCTCATAGCAGTTGAATGATATTTATTACCAATTGTTATTTGAAATCATTTTAGGTCGCATAACGGAAATATTAAATCTCGGTTTAGTTTAGAATTAGATATTTCTATTCATTAGAATACAATTGCATGTTGTTAGCTTAGATTTACAATAAAAGCAGTTTACTTAGGAATTATTAGAAAGGAAATATCAATTCTCAACACACACACACATATATGGGAAATTGGTCCCATATCCCTAGTTGGACCCACTATACCAAACAGAAAAGGAGCTGCTAACCAAGGTCCGGACCGGGTGGGTATCGCCCTTGTTGCAGACTCGATTTTTTGGGCTTCAACACCTCCCAGAAGAAATTTTTCAGTATTTCTCATCAGTTTCCTAGGTATGTGCTATGTCATTCCCTGGAATTTGCTTTGTTTTCGTTGGAAAATTTCTTGCCATACATGTTTCTTGTCTCCAAATCTTTCAGGTGTTCATCTATCTCAATGGCTTCTAAGAGAATGAGATCTCAGGACACTGATGGAAATGCAACTCCAGTAACAATTGAGTAAGTGTCCTCTAGTCCGCTGATCTACGAAGATACAAAATTGTATCTAGACAAGGACATCAAACTGAAGTGGCAAGAAGTCAATGAAACATTTGCAGGCACTTTTGGGGAACATCTTGAAGACAGTAAGGTGTACATTAACATTCACAGGTCTGGATTGTACTGGATTACATGTAGATATCTCATGTTCCCGTTTGTGGACATGATACACTAGATCATCTCTCACATTGATCCCAAGATGATGACCTTGAGTAGTGTCAGTGGGACGACGCTTGTGACCTTAAGGGAATGGGATTATGATGAGATGTATCAAATGTCAAAGCCCATGACTATCATGGAGAGTCTGTTCAACTTACCCAACAGTAGTGCTAACTCCAGAGACATTATGAAGGATTGGGTAAAGGAGCCAACTCATTTCAGGATGACACCCAAACGAGGTCTACAAGACAAAGATACCGAGGAAGGCATACCAATATATGGTCATATTTTCTTGTCAACTATATGGCCATAAAAGCACGGAAACCTTCCCATAGAGTTGGGTAGTTGTTGGACCAATTGGCTATAGAAGGAAAACCATGTAACTGGTCTAGCATACTGGCTCATCAGCTAAAGGAACAAGTCACGAAAGGCTCGACAGTCACCAAAAGTTATGCATGCAGATATTTACATGTCCACCTACATCTTGGATGTAGTCTGTGCCCGACAGGAGTTCCCAAGCTTGGAATGGGTATGGTCACCAGTGGAGACTACTGTGAACACATATTTAAAGTTGTTGTTTGAATGCAGCTTCAAAGGAGTAATCACACGGTTGTCCGATCATTTTGTCACCCTGTGTATAAGATGATATTCGAATGGGATCCACCTTGCATGTCAAAGGAAGCAATGGAGACACTGAGAGGCATGGCATATTGGTATGCCTCACCATCCAACACTTTCATCTGAATGTTCAGTGTGGAGAAGCCTCCACATGTTATGCCAAAGTTTGCGTTGGATGTACTTGTCATACAAGAAGTAGCCTATCACATCTCGGTAGGATTGACAGCTAGACTACAACGAAAGAGGAAGGCACCTTGGCCCACTCTTCGGTTGTGGATTGGGTTATATGAGATTCGGAGTATCAAGCAAGAGGATGTCGAAGCAGAACAAATGAGGAAGTACTCATTCGACCTCTGAAGCTTCAATCTGTATGACCCACAATGCATTGTGAAGGATCACTACATGAGAGTTTAGTTCAATTGGATCCACGAGGCATTTCATTGGGTCGAGGAAGACTCATGGAGGTATTGCTATAGTTCCTCCAGACCTAATGAACAGGTTGGATTCACTGTGGAGTGGTTAGTGAAGCAACATGAAGCAACATCATGAAGAGCACTAGTAGTAGAAGTAGTGATAGCAGAGGCAAGCATAGCAATGCGTGATAAAGGTAAGAGGAAGATTGTCGATCGCATGGAGGAGGAGAAAAGCTGCAAGTTTCAAGCAGATACACTTGTAGAGAAAGAAAATATAGCTATATAGGTGAAGACACAATAGCGTGACAAGTGAATCACATGAAGGTAGAAGGATAAGAAGGGAATGGAGGAAGAAGAGATGGAGTTGCATGAGCTGAGAGAGCAACTCCGAAAGGAGCAAGAGCTGTGCAAACAGGAGAGGGAAGCACAACAACAACAGATACAGTTGGGCATGCAACATTCGTAGATAGATGAAGTAGTGCTCGTACAAGTAGTAGATTCATATGAATAGCTGGCATCAAGCGAATAGGGTGAACCATCGTAGGGGCAAGACCTCGTTCATGAGATAGAACAGACACTTCAACAATTGGATGTAGACATGGAGTAGCAAGAGTTGGAACAAGACACTGACCTCATGCCTCACTACAGAGTGGTCGAGTCACCACTTCAATGCATCCAAATGATGAGCAGGTCTCAAATGACCAAGGAGGCAATGAGATCCTTGGTGATCAGCTGGAAGAAGAGATACACAACATCTCCTTTGACAAATCTCATCATAGAGTTGTGAAGTCTCGCAGGGTATCAACTATGGAGGATCAGAAATCTCATGCGCAAGTTGAAGAATGAGTGATCATGACTGACGTGCGCACACATACAACTACCTTGGCTGATGCAACCAAAGTGTATGTTGAAGCCATGGGCTCAAGTGTTCACTTCCTAATAGCTGAGAATGAGTGAATGGAAAAGAAACTACAAACAGACAAGCAAAGAGGAGAGCTTGTGACGATGTTCGCCCGAGCTAAACTAAAGAAGCCATTACTAGATGAAGTATTGTCTCTTGACACAGTTATGTGAGCATTGTACTCCAAGTTTGGTACCATGCACAAGGAAGTCGTCCATCTCAACGGATGGCAGTAGCGATGTGCTAGAAGAGTGTGCATCTTGACGAATGCTGATGCTATTGAAGACATGCAAGCATGGACGATGAAGTACAAGGGCACCCCACTTCACTTGCCTAAGATGATGAGGGTCAATGCGGTTGAACTGAAGGCATGTATCCATAGTCAGATTTGGAACTATGATGAGCTCCTGCAACTCATCGCTAGCATTCAGGCCTCCCATGCATGATTATTCAAGAGTTTGGATGTTGTGGTGTGCACACATGCGATCCCATAAATCAGCACTGTCACGTAGGCGAAGGCAAAGAAGCAGGTCCAAAAAGATCTTGACTCATATTTAGACGAGTTGATGCACATCGCCATAAGCGCAGACTTTCCTATCAGTGCAGACATCATGCACAAGTATGTTGCTGGTTTGGCCACATTGAAGATAATGATGTGCATGCTTTCAGACGATTTGGACAAAGGAGCCTAAGCAGTGTACCCGGATGCTATGGAGGCAAAGTTCAAGTTTCGAACAGATGTCACCGTAGAACACACAGACACTATCAGAGGCTACAGAGCTTGGCATCAATATGTTACTGTTGAACAGCATGAGGATGTTGAGTAGTTGGAATTCTATACTTGTCTAAGTCATCGTGATGTCTAGTTTGGCTTGCTAAAGCCATTGTGTACACATGGGTGCATGTGCATTGTAATGTTGAGTCATTTCAAGTATAATTCAAGTGTCAATAGTGGATTTAATAGTCATAGAGTAGGTGGGGAGTCATGAGGGTAGTTGAACGATCACAAAGGGGAATGTCAAGGGTCACCCCACCCTTTGCTATAAATGGTCCCTCATAACTCATTATATAGGATTTTGGTCAGCAAAGCTTTTGATAAGACTATATTGGAGAAATCTTGGATAGTATTGTAATGCACCTTGGCTTCTCCACTACATGGAGCTAGTACATCCATTTGGAGGAGCAGGCAGATGTGGCTGTAACATTCCAGTATTGGGGCTAGCAGGTTTAAATGGATGTATTGTATGATTGGGACTTGCACTTCTTTATATAATAAGAGCCAACACATTTTCATGCATATGTTGTTATTGTAGTTGAACTGTTCCAGTTACTTAGAAATGTATGTTGTTTAACTTACGTAGTTGTGTATGAACTGATTCATATGCGATTATATGAATCTTGTTGCAGATGTTTTGTTGGTTTAGCCATCACTTTGGATTGATGATTGATTTGCTTTCGATATTGTGATAAATCTTTGCTTGTGTGTTCCCTTCTCAGCTGAGTACTGTGACAAGTTGCCAAGGGGCACACTCATCTTACCCCCCATGTGTTAGAACCTCTCATTCACCTTCCTTGAGTCACTGCAGCAGTCACACCCTTGCTATTGACAGAGGTATCTTACTTGCCTTTGTGCGACATCATGGTCAAGGCATTACCTTATGACCCACTACTAGGACTCCCACACCAAACGGTTTGAGGTCTAATTGGGACTTCTTACTGGGGAGATCACCTTGACATGTTGGCGGGTCCAACACCGTCAACATTTCTGGTGCTAAAAGGAGGGCCAGATGACAAGCTGTGTCCTCTCATCTGGTTTTGAACCTCTGGATATCTTTCATGAATTCTTGCACTCTTCTCCCTCCACGATGTTTTTCGAATCATGAATATGTCTCCGTCACGGGGGAGTTTTTCGATCTCTTGTCCATTTTCACGTATGATAGTGAAGGTGAAGTGGCCTGGCTCAAGTAATTACATGACTTTCTTTCCATGCTTCATGAGGAAGAGGGGTGTTCTGACAAACAGGCTAGCTTGCTCCTTACACACACACACTTCGTGAATCTCCACGTCATTGGTTGCTCAGCCTACCAGCTAACACCGTGCACTCACTTGAACACTTTTGTGATCTCATTGAAGACACTTTCTATCCTTTTGATCCATACCATCTTGACTGAAGACTGTTACAACAACAGAAGGCTCTGCATGAATAGGTTATTGATTTTTGGCAGTGCTTCTTTGACTTGTAGTTTCAAGCTCTGAGGAGCCAGATGGAATTTTCTTATCTTTGGGACTGGTTCACGTATTCCCTTATGAAATTTTCCCATCCCAAGACGATGTTTGAAATCAAGCCTCACTCAACATTCTTCATTGGTGGTGCTGCACAATCTCATATGGATGCGGTCACTATCTTGACTGACTGTCTGCCTTCCTCTCTTTCAACAGCTCCACCACTACTAAGTGATGTTGAGGATCATGCTCACACATCTGTTCAATTTTCACATCCTCCCAACATCACTTCACTCAATTTTCACGCATATTTGGTTGTGAGTCCTTCGAGTTCTCATGTGAATTTTTTTCTACAACCTCCGTCTTCGCACTCGGTGTTCCTCTAGATGATGTTGTCTTGTGTTCGTCCATTCCAGAATCTTCACTTGCTGTGAACAAGGAACAACCCACTGACAGAGTTGGTGTTGCACCACCAACATGCACTTTCATTCATGAAGAGTATGAGTGGGAGCTTGAAAATCAACACTTGGTCAAAGGATGACTCCCTTCTGTCCGAGCCCCCTCCATTTTTTCCTGACCTCTTTGGTGAACCTGCCACCCATGATTTCACATGTGTGTCTTTATCTACAGATGCACCAATTGTTGATCACTCGTAGGACTCACTGGATGTTGGCCCATCATTTGACAACAGAGAGGATAAGTTATTTTTTAAAAATCCACTTTATCTTTCATTTGTCTTTTCCGAAATAGAGAGGATGAGTTTGTTCACTTTTCATCTACCTCTCTGTTTGATTCATCTTATCATGAGGATGCTGATGAAATCATTGACTTTTCTAATCATTGCAGTCGTGATCCATTTACTCCCGTATTTGATCACGATCATGACTCTATCATAGTCCATCTTTCAAGGCCACCATTTATGATGATCTATTCGATCATGAAGTTGAAACAACCAAGACTGTCGAGGTGATCCAGCTTGAGATGATGGTTATGTCAGGTCCTCACTCTCTTGGGGTTAGTCACACTTTCAATCATGAAATTGTTCAATCACCCAAGGCTCCTCATCACTCATCTATATGCACTGAATATCCATCTCACACATAGATCATATTTCCTCCACTCGAACTACACAATCCCATCACCCATGCCTTGGAGGAATCTTGTATTGCAAGCACTCATTTGCGACGCAAGTTATCTTTGTTTCTTTCCTTTGCTTGCATGTCATAGTCAAGAGTGTGCTTCTACTTCAAAGTTGCACGCAGTGTCACACGTCACCATAATAAGTCCACAGACTGCTCATCATCCACTTGCACTCACTTATGTCCTATGGGCACTTTGAAACACTAAGTTTGGTTGTCTTCATTGTTATATCTTTCTTGCTTGCTATTTCACACATTATGCTTGCTCATGGACCAAGCCTTCACCAACATGGGTCTACCAATGTGTTGGTGGTTGCATTGGAAATATCACTTCACGTGATCAGGCCCATGCACTGTTAGTGTAGGAGTAGGAGTAATGTTTCCTTTCAGTCAGTTTGCTTGCATGCTTATTTGCTTATTCTCTTTGTTGGCTTGTTTGTTGGCTTGCTTATTTTCTTACCTACTTTTATTTCACTTTCGCTTCTACTCTTTATTTGCTTTGTTGTTTGTTAGTTCACTTGTTTCGTTCGTAGGATATTTTTGTATGAAACCATGTATGATTCGTGAAACGAACTGGGTGAAGTACAAGAGGGCTTATACAACTATCACTACTTGGTTATCTATCATATTGCCTCTATATGAAGAGATTGTTACTTTTAGTCCATGATACGTTGAAGGAAAATACATATTGTTTGAAGTGAACCTTGGTGAAAACACAACGCTTGCGTGCTAACTAGTGTCACCTTCTCTAGTTAGTGGCTTTTTGGGTTAACACTTGTCAGCTCAGTCAAGTAGAGTAAGGTGACGGGAAAAAACTTAACAGGCATGTTAGAGATACAAATAAACTACTTTTCTCTTGGAACAACCTCTTCTGCTCTCAATAAGTTGGGATCCCTCTTTTGTCTCTAAAATGAAAAAATGAAAAAGTAAAAAAATTCAAAGTGAAAATGAATAAGGCGAAAGAAGAGAAATGCTTCCCACGTAGAGAGGTGACGCAAGTAACTCTGTCGAGTAATGACCAGGATCGTTGGTAGTGGATCCATGCTTGTGTTAATATGTGACTCCACCGAGGTATTGTCCAAACCTGTTGGTAGTGGAGCAACACCAGAGATGAAACTAAGACTCTGACGACTATACTGCTTGTGCACCTATATGCCCCTCAAACCCAATTGAAACAATTGTGTTTCCTTGGCTTGGAATGTGTGTCAATTGACCAAGAGCTTGGCAGATGCTACATCTTACAATAAAGCTAGTGTGAAACCAAGATGAGATGGGAACTGAACAATACTTTTGGAGGTGTTAGACTTTCTTTTCATGAACAAGGTCCACTCAGAGAGATGGAGTTCTACCAATGTATCACTAAGTGTTGTAGGGGCTACAACCACCCTCCAAATTTTTTTCCTTATCCTATTTTGGGGCCTCCCTACCAACCTTTCACAGCACTTTGTCTTGCTTCTTCAAGTACACAATCTTCAATGTTTATTATGCACAAATGCATCCTATCTATCATAGCTTGATCCATTCCCCTCACAAGCTATCCACCTAGACTTAGTCCAACTGCAGGCTGAGCAATTTCCCCAAGAAAATTGCACATTTATGGAGGGAAACTAGCCTTCCCTCCAAAAATTGTGCAATTCTGTCTGGCAGCCTATTGGGCTCTAGAATTGTGCAATTTTGTGAGCCAACACTCTCGACAGAAATTGCGCAAATTTCCCTAGCAGTGTTGCTCAGCCCAGAATTTGTGAAAATCTGGGTAGCAGTTAGCTGCTCTACCAAGAAATTGTGCAAACCTCCTAGGCAGTTAGCACAACTCCCAGCCAAAAATGTGATTTTTTCTCAAGCAGTTGAGAAGCTGCATGCATGAGCAGTCAGGTTGAACAATTCCACCCGAGACCAAGGAAACTTTACTTGCATGCTTGCATGACTTGTTCTTCCTAGAATAGCAAGAGGCAACATGCAAAATGCATCCCATGATTCACGGAGTTATTTTTAGTAGTTAGGGGTTACATGCAAAGTTTTCTTAGAAACTTCCCTCCAAGTGTCGTTTTTCCTAGATTTGTGGCATGTGTGTCATGAGACCAAAATTATTTATTCGATGCATTAGAGCTCATTCATTCACATCAATTTTGGAGCTCTGAAATCCCACAACACATCCATGACTCTTTGACACATCCAGCTCAGCTATTCATGGGTAAGTGGCCTCAACTTGTCCTTTTCAGCATTTCTATATTTTTTTGTGTATTTGCTTGTGTGAGTGTTGTTTGCTGGATTTCTTTGAATGTTTTCTATCATTTACATGTATACTAGCTTGTCCTAGCTTTGTTTCAGTTTTCTTTGTTGTCTCACTGTTGTCACATGCATGAAACTATTTTGCATGAATGTTCGTCGAACCGATGAATTGCTTCACCCACATGCATCTTGATCTGTTTGTTGAATATTTCATTCATGTTTTTCATTTGCTGTCAATCACTTCTGGTATCACTTAATGTTGCCATGCATTCACCATCTCATTTGCTTTTATTTACCCATTGGCGAGTCGGGCCAATATTGGCCTTGACTCTGCCTCACTAAGACTGTATTGCGCAATTTGGGGAAGGAAGGCTCTGCCTTCCTCTCCAGAAATGTGCATTTTTTACCAGCACTGGCCTCCAGGTCTATTTTTCACATTTATGGAGGATATTGACTACTGGCCCAGGAAATTGCACAATTCAGTCCCTGGGCCTGTAGTCCTTCCCAGTTGGAATTGCGCACTATGCAATCCCAGCAGCCAACAACTTGTCTGGATTGCACATTGCACAAATCCAGAAGCCATTCCTCCCACACAAACATCCTAGACTACCTATTGTGCATTTTCGGTGGTGAGTCACCCAGCCTCCCAGAAGAAATTGTGCAATCTTGGTCATCAGCGTCCCAGGTATGCGCTCTGTCATTCTCCATAATTTTATTTGTTCTCATTGACAAATTTCTTTCCATACATGTTGCTTGTCTCCAAATATTTTAAGTGTTCATCTGTCTCAATGGCTTCCAAGAGAATGAGATCTTAGGACACTGATGGAAATGCAACTGGAGAAGCAGTTGAGCGAGCATCCTCTAGTTTGTCGATCTACGAAGATACAAATTTGTATCTAGACAAGGACATAAAATTGAAGTGGAAAGAAATCAATGAAACATTTGCAGGCACTTTTGGGGAACATCTCGAAGACTGTAAGGTGTACATGAACATTCACAAGTCCGACTGGCACCAAATTTCATGTAGATATCCTATTTTCGCATGCGCAAACATGTTACACTAGATCGTCTCTCACACTAATCCTGAGACGATGAACTTGAGCATTGTTAGTGGGACAAAGCTTGCAAACTTCTGGGAACAGGATTATGATGATATGTATTAGATGTCTAAGCCTGTGACTGTCATAGAGACTCCATTCAGCTTACCCAATAGTAGTGCTAACTCCAGAGACATTCTGAAGGATTGGGTAAAGGATCTAGCTCGTTTCAGGATGACACCCAACTAGGTCTAGAAGACAAAGATACTAAGGAAGGTGTACCAATATTTGGTCTTATTTTCTTGTCGATTGTATGGCCAAGTAAGCACGAAAACCTTCCAATAGAGTTGGGTAGTTACATTGGACCAATTGGGTAGAGAAGGAAAACCATGTAACTGGTCCGGCATACTGGCTCATCAGTTGAAGGAACAAGTCACGAAGGCTCGACAGTCACCAAGAGGTATGCATGCAGAGATTTACATGTCTTCCTACATCTTGGTTGCAGTCTGTGCCTGAAAGGAGTTCCTGGGCTTGGAGTGGGCATGGTCACTGACGGAGACTGCTGTGAACACATATTTCAAGTTGTTGTTTGAATGTAGCTTCAAAGGAGTAATCACACGGTTGTCCGATCATTTTGTCACCCTAGCGTATAAGATGATATTCGAACATGATCCACCATGCATGTCAAAGGACAAAATGGAGGCATTGATAGGCATGGCAGATTGGTATGCCTCACTGTCCAGCACTTTCATCCAAATGTTCAGTATGGAGAAGCCTCTGCATGTTGTGCAAAAGTTTTCCTTGGACGTACTTGTCATGCAAGAAGTAGCATATCACATCTCGGCAAGATTGACAGCTAGACTGCAGCGAAAGAAGAAGGCACCTTGGCCCACTCTTCCATTGCAGATTGGGTTATATGAGATCCCAAGTATCAAGCAAGCAGATGTCAAAGCAACAAATGAAGAAGTACCCATTCAACCTCCGAAGCTTCAATCTGTATGACCCACACTGCATTATGAAGGATCATTGCATGAGAGTTTAGTTCAACTGGATCCACAGCGAATTTCATTGGGCCGAGGAAGACTCATGCAGGTATTTCTACAGTTCCTCCAGACCCAATGAACAGGTCATATTCGCTATGGAGTAGTTAGCGAAGCAACATGAAGTAGCATCATGGAGAGCACCAGTAGTAGCAGTAGTGACAGCAGAGGTAAGCATACTAATGCGTGACAAAGGTAAGAGGAAGATTGTCGATTGCATGGAGGAGGAGAAAAGCTGCAAGTTTCAAGTAGATCCACTTGTAGAGAAAGCAACTATAGCTATAGAGGTGAAGTGACAGCAGTGTGACAAGTGAATCGCGTGAAGGTAGAAGGATAAGAAGAGAATGGAAGAAGAAGAGAGGGAATTGTATGAGCTAAGAGAGAAACTTCGAAAGGAGCAAGAGTTGTGTAAATGGGAGAGGGAGGTGCAACAACAACAGGTACATTAGAGTGCAACATGCATAGACAGATGAAGCAACACCCGTACAAGTAGTGCATTCATGTGAACAAATGGCATCAATCAAACAGGGTGAACCATCATATGGGCAAGACTTTGCTCATGAGATAGAACAGGCACTTCAGCAGTTGGATGCAGACATGGAGCAACATGAGTTGGAACAAGACACCGACCTCATGCCTCACCACAGAGTGGTCGAATCACCCGCTTCAAGGCACCCAAATAATGAGAAAGTCTCGAATGACCAAGGAGGCATTGAGATCCTTGGTGATCATCCAGAAGAAGAGATACACAACATCTCCTTTGATGAATCTCATCATAGAGTTGTGGAGTCTCACAAGGTATCAACTATGGAGGATTAGACATCGCCTACGCAAGTTGAAGAAAGAGTGATCGTCAATGATGTGTGCAAACATCCAACTACCTTGGACGATGCAACCAGAGTGTATGCTGAAGCCACGAGCTCAAGTGTTTGCTTCCCAATAACTAAGAATGAGTGAATGGAAAAGGAACTACAAACGTACAAGCAAGGAGGAGACTTCGTGATGATGTTTTCCCGAGATGAACTGAAGAAGGCAATAATAGATGAATTATTGTCTCTTGACATAGTTTTGAGAGCATTGTACTCCAAGTTGGTACCATGAACAAGGAAATCGTCCATCTCAATGGATGGCAATAGAAATGTGCTAGAAGAGAATGCATCTTGATGAACGTGCATGCTATTTTTGATGACATGCAAGCATGGATGATGAAGTACAAGGGAGCCCCACTTCACTTGTCGAAGATGATGAGGGTCAATGCAGTTGATCTGAAGGCACGTATCTGGAGTCAGATTTGGAACTATGATGAGCTCTCGCAACTCATCGCTAGCATTTAGGCTTCCCATGCATGAGTATTCAAGATATAGATGTTGTGGTGCCCAGACATGCGATCCCATCAATCGGGACTCTTACCCAGGTGAATACAAAGAAACAGGTCTGACAAGAGCTTGAATTGTACTTTGATGAGTTGATGTGCATTGCCACCAGCCCAGACTTGCCTATCAATGTATAAATCATGCACCAGTATGTTGTTGGTCCAACTACATTGAAGAAAATGATGCGCATGCTTTGAGAAGAGATGGACGGAGGAGCCGAAGCAGTGTACCTAGATGCTATGGAGGCAAAGGTTAGGGTTCAGACGGATGTCACCACGGAACACATGGAAACTATCAGAGACTACAGAGCTTGGCATCAATATGTTACTATTGACCAGCATGAGGATGTTGAGTAGTTGGATTTCTATAGTTGTCTAAGTTAGAGTGATGTCTAGTTTGGCCTGCTCAACCCATTGTGTTCACATGGGTACATGTGCATTGTAATGTTGAGTCATGTCAAGTGTAAGTCAAGTGTCAATAGTGGATGTAACAATTTTAGAGTAGGTGAGGAGTCATGAGGGTAGTTGAACGGTCACAAGGGGGAATGTCAAGGGTCACCCCACCCTTTGCTATAAATAGTCCCTCATAACTCGTTGTATATTCTTTTGGTCACCCAAGCTTCTGATAATACTATCTTGGAGAAATCTTGGATAGTATTGTAATGTGCCTTGGCTTCCCCACTGCATAGAGCTAGTACATCTCTTTGGAGGAGCAGGCGGATGTTGCTGTAATGTTCCATTGTTGGGGCTAGCAGGTTTAAATGGATGTATTGTATGATTGGGACTTACACTTCTTTATATAATAAGAGCCAAATCATTTTCATGCATATGTTGTTATTGTAGTTGGACTGTTCTGGTTGCTTAGCAATGTATGTTGTTTAACTTATGTAGTTATGAATGAACTACTTCGTATGCGATTATATGAATCTTGTTGCAAATGTGTTGTTGGTTTAACCATCACTTTGGATTGTTGACTGAACTGCTTTCCAACTTGTGATGCATCTTCGCTCGTGCGTTCTCTTCTCAGCTGAGTACTACTACATGTTGCCAAGGGGTGCAATCATCTCACCCCCTATGTGTTAGAACCTCTCATTCACCTTCCTTGACTCATTGCAGTGGTCACACCCTTTCTACTGACAGAGTTATCTTACTTGCCTCTGTGTGACATCACGACCAAGGCATTACCTTACGACCCACTATTGGGACTCGCTCACCAAATGGTTTGAGGTCTAATTGGGAATTCTTACTGGGGAGATACCCTTGACATGTTGGTAGGTCCAACACCATCACCACACCACTAGTATAGGTTTATGAATTGGTATTGATTAATACTTGATTTAATCATGATATCAAAGGTTGCTGACAATAACAATTGCAGGAAAAGAATGTGACATATAAAGATGGTTTAATTTACTATTATGGAAGGAAATTAGTTAGTGGTCCATGTAAATTTAAGGAATGATGGCTGCATGATAAGCCATTGATGGCAAGAAGTAGGCCCTAAAGACAAAATGCTCAAGGGTTTGTGGGTAAATGATGTCATGATGATTGTAATAGCTTATAACAAGTTATGTTGTTTTTGAGATATTGTTTGTAATATTTTATGACAATCGTCAAGGGATGGACTCCCTTATATCCATTGAGTGATGTGTGAGCACCCTCACGAGTGTTTAATAATAAAATTAAACATTTACTAGCTTTCACCCTATGGTGTTTCCATGGTATATCGGTGTCTAAAGATGTGGTTTTCTATTGTTCCCTTTTTGTGATGTTGATTACTTACATGATGTGATGTTTATATTATTAAGAATATGATTAACTAACTGAGTTAAAAGAATCATGGAATTGATGCAAGGTTACATCAGAAAGTTTATGTTAATATGCTACAACAATGGTTATTAACGGTTATGTAATTTACTATTCCCTTACTAAAGTTACTCTATGTGATGATGAAGATTCTTCTAATGGTTAATGAGGAATGTGGAATAGTAATTTGGATAGTTACATGTGTGCAAATTGTGTAACTTTCTTTTAACTCCATACATTTTCATGTGAGGTTACCACAGAATGTTACAAGTGGTATTAGAGCTAGAGTTTTCAGCACTTATGACTTTGGGAATTGTTAAGCAGAAAATAAATTAAGGTATGCTACTCATGGGAATTAGCTTAGGTATGAGTTTAACAATCTACATATTGATATATGCAGTAGACTACTATTGACTTGAGATGCATGATGCAAGTTTATAACCGCATTGAAGAGTAATACATTGTTATGAAACCAGCTTAGAAAAAGATAGAAAAGATAGATCAACACCTTATAATTCAGCCTCTTTGAGGGGGCAACCTCATTTACATTACACAAATGAACAATTCTTGGATGATACAAATGACAAGACCTTCTTTCTATATATGGGAGTCTAAGGGGTCATAATATAATTAGAGTTGACATAACAATAATAATGTAAGGGCACAATAATAATAATAGTGGGCTTCTATGGGGAACAATAATAACAATATGGGGACTACATGGGCACAACAAT
>APFE031072380.1:88849-128180 GCA_000404065.3 Pinus taeda
GATATTTCTTAATCCTTTTCTTCCTCCTATTCATAATCTATGTAAAATAATTTCTTCTTAGCACACTTATGACCTTTAGTGCATTTTCTATCACATTTGTAACAAAGCCCTTTTTCTCTTTTTTCTTCCAATTGTTGTGGTGTGACCCTTATAGGTTGTGGAAGGCTAGGAGAAACAACACTTCCATCTTTATAGTTGTGAGGGGTAGACTTCCTTGTTGCCATAATTTTGCTTTCCACTTTGTAACAAAGCCTTTTTTCTCTTTTTTCTTCCAATTGTTGTGGTGTTGGTCTAAAGAAGGTGTTGCTCTTTGTATCCTCATAGTGTGCTATAATTTCCTCTGTGAAAATTGACCATGTAACAAGTGGTTTACGAGAACAAAGCCCTTTATACCATAAAAATTGATCTTGTTCTAAATATGAAGATGCAAAACATACCTTTTGTAATAGTGGTACACCATGTAGATCAAAATATTTCTCCATTTGTAGTATCCAATTTACCAGATCCTTGCCATCAAACTTCCTCATCTCAATTTTTCTTGATTTTAGGAGCTCGATCTTGAAATGACTGTAACTCTGTAGTTTTGGATCTTTAAGTTCTAAAATTTGGGTCTATAACAACCCTCTGAGTCCTCTTTCGAACTATGCAAGTCTGATTGCAATTGGACTCTTGAAGAAAGATTTATTCCCAATCTCCTGCGATGACCTAATTATAGACCTTTTCAGAAGAGCGAACTTGTATGAAGTGCCACATGTCACTGTTTTGACCTTTGGATCTAAAAAATATACACTGGAAACTGCAGTTCGTCCTCTTTCTGCAAATTCTGACGAAATTTCAATTTGATACTCAGAGAGACAGTTATGACTATTTTCCCCAGGTGACCTATTTGGAATGTAATTCAGGGGTCTATGAAAACCCTAACTTCCTCAGATTATATCTCCAAAAATATAGCGAGACAGGATCTGAAATTCGGGCTAGAGGTTCAGCGTGATTTTCTCTCAAATATGTTTTTTTTAGCTTCTGAAACGTCACAGAAAAAAAGATGTAGTGAAAATGCCATGATCACCTGTTTGGAGCAGTGAAACCCTAGAATCCAAAGCTCTGATAAGAATTGTTATGAAACCAGCACACAAAAAGATAGAAATGATAGATCAACGCCTTAGAAATAAGCCTCCTCAAGGGGGCAACCTCCTTTACATTACACAAATCAATAATTCTTAGATGATATAAATGACAAGACCTCCTTTCTATATATAGGAGTCTAAGGGGTCATAATATAATCAGAGATGACATAACAATAATAATGTAAGGGCACAATAATAACAATAGTGGGTTTCTATGGGGCACAATAGTAACAATATGGGGACTACATGGGTACAACGATATAATAAGGGGGTTTTACTAATAACAATAAGGGTTTACAATAGTAGTATAGAGGCCTAAAATTCCTTTCCTTCCCAAAAAAATTTCAAGAAAAGTTCTTGAAAATTAAAAGCTATCGTACCCAAAGATTGTAGACATTAGACTCCTAGTAAAACATCAGCACCACCCATTGGAATGGAAAATATTAGGCTATTCAATACATATTCTCCCATGGATAGCTTGATATTATGGCACTTTCCAGAGCAATTTATGTTTCCTCCACTTGCAACTATCACTTGACACTCCGGTGCTAGATATAGGAAGCAATTCAATTCCTTGGCTATCTTACAATCAATAAAATTATGGGTACTGCCTGAATCAAGCAACACTCTTACCTTTCTCTTCTTGATATGTCTTTCTATCTTGATAGTTTGAGGAGTGGTAATTTCTTCCAATGCATTACAAGATATGGTCAGATTAATTTCTTGAGACTCAATGTGATATTTCAAGTCCTGAACATTTTTCTTCTTGATATGTCCTTCTATATTTATAGTTTGAGGAGTGGTAATTATGTCCAATGCATTACAAAATATGGTCAAATTCATTTCTTCTTTCTTGATGTGATATTTCACTTCTTGAACCTTTTTCTTCTTGATGTGTCCTTCTATCTTGAGAGTTTTAGGAGTGGTAATTCTTTCCAATGCTTTACAAGATATGGTCGGATTCATTTCTTCTTTCTATGGGGTTGGTTCTTTCTATGGGGTTGGTTCCACAATCAATGTAAAATAATTTTTTCTCAGCACACTTATGACCTTTAATGTATTTGTTATCACAATTGTAGCAAAGTCCTTTTTCTCTTTTTTCTTCCAATTCTTGTGGTGTAACCCTTGTAGGTTGTGGAAGGCTAGGATAAACAATACTTCCATCTTTATAGTTGTGAGGGGTAGACTTCCTTGTTGCGATAATTTTTCTTTCCACTTTGTAACAATGCCATTTTTCTCTTTTTTCTTCCAATTGTTGTGGTGTTTCTCTAAAGAATGTGTTGCTCTTTGTATCCTCATAATGTGCTATCATTTCCATCGTGAAAATTGACCACGTAACAAGTTGTTTACGAGAGCAAAGCCCTTTATACCATAAAAATTGATCCGTTTCTGAATATGAAGATGCAACACATACCTTTTGTAATAGTGGTACACCATGTAGATCAAAATATTCCTCCATCTGTAGTATCCAATTTACTGGATCCTTTCCTTCAAACTTCCTCATATCGCCTTTTCTTGATTTCAGGAGATCGATTTTGAAATGACTGTAACTCTGTACTTTTAGATCTCAAAGTTCTGAAATTGTCTCCTACAATAGCACTCTGAGTCCTCTTTCTAACCCCGCAAGTTTGATCAGAATTTGGTTCCCCAAGAAAGAGTTATGCCCAATCTCCTAAGATGACGTGATTGTATAATGTTTTAGTAGACTGAACTTGTACGACGTGCCACGTGTCATTGTTTCGACCTTCGGATCTAAAAACTATGCAAAAAAAACTACCATCCATCCTCTTTTTGTAACTTCTTACGAAATTTCAATTTGTTGCTCAGAGAGAAAGTTATGATGATTTTCCCAACGTCACTTGTTTAGGATGTAATTCGAGAGTCTGAAAAAACCCTAATTTTCTCAGTTCATATATCTGAAAATATTGTGAGACAAGATCTAAAAATCAGAATCGAGATTCGGAACGATTGCTTCTTAAATGGGTTTTTTCTTTAGCTTCTGAAACTTCGTAGTGAAAAGGTTATAGCGAAAATACCATGATGACCTATTTTAGATGAAATTCTGGAGCTTGGAAAAACCCTAACTTCCTCATATCATATCTCTAAAAATATAGTGAGACAAGATCTGTAATTTAGACGCCCGGTTCAACAAGATTTCTTCTCAAATGGTTTTTTTTTTTTTTAGCTTCTGAAACATTGCATAAAAAAAGTTATAGTGAAAATACCACGATGACCTGTTTGGAGCAGCGAAACCCTAGAATCCAAAGCTCCAATGCCAAATGTTATGAAACCCCTCCAAGTGGGAAACCTCCTTTACATTACAAAAATGAACAATTCTTGGATGATATAAATGACAAGACCTCTTTTCTATATATAGGAGTCCAAGGGGTCATAATATAATTAGAGCTGGCATAAAAATGATAATGTAAGGGCACAATAATAATAATAGTGGGCTTCAATGGGGCACAATAAGAATAGTATGGGGAGTACATGGGCACAACAATATAATAAGGGGGTTGTACTAATAATAGTAAGGGGTTACACTAGTAGTATGGGGACCTAACATATGTAATAAAGTATGCTAAAAAACTATGTTCAGGATATTTGAATCCTATTGAGGATAAAAGACAATCAATTATTTGTTGCACCTATGAACAACTTGAGTGCTTACTAGTGAAAGTGAGAATCAACTACCTATCTTTGCAAATATGAAAATGTTGATGATACATTTAATGAACATGACAAAAGTTACAATGCACTATTGATAAAGAATAAATGCATGAATGAAAAATATGGGAATGTCCTTGAAGAGGATGATAGAGTATTTTAAAAGGACATTGAAAGAATCCCTATCAATGTTAAATATAAACCATGAGTCGGGCAATGAGACTTGACTGTTATAACTAGTTTTTGATTGAGTTTTCTCATGTTTTATTAGTTAGTGTTGTAGGACTAACTGTTAAAAATTATATGCATGAATTGCATTTTAATTAAGATTATTTCAAGTTGTAGAGAAGTGATTATGGTAGTTACTTCATGTACCAGTCTGTTGGTAATAGTGCACTTTGGGAATTGGAAATGTTGGATTGTTACCTTAAATGTTATTGTCATTTACACATTAATGAATATTTTCATATACTTTTATGAATGACAACATTGTATGCATGAAAATAATATGATTTTGAAAGTGAATACTTATTTATGACTAACGTTACTAATGGGATTAAGTAGGGGTAGCTTAATGGAAATAAGAAAAATTATGATAGTAAAACATTGCGATGTGAATTACAATTTTACATGAGAAAGCCTAATGTTATGATATGTATGATTTTGTTATTTAAAAAATAAAAATGCATATCACATGTATCTCAGTTATGTTTACTGTCAATCTAGATGTTGTGGAGCGATGTTGAGGATTAAGTATAAATTCATGGTGTACATAAATGTTTCTTTTGTTAATGATAATGTGCATATGGTTCATTGCGTAAATAATTGTGGGAAAGAGTGCTAAAAGATAATTTTACATGGAAAACAATTGTAGACATTTGTGAAAGGTTAGGATGCCTTGGGTTGATAGTGGTTGTCTGCTCGAATGGGTTGATGGCACTTGCCTGCCCAGATTTTCTCTCCCTAGAGATAAATGATTTCAGTAAGGGGAAAAGTGTTGGAAAATATGGTGGAGAGGGGGAAACTCAAGAGGAAACTCTTTTGATTTGGAGCTTGTTGGAGGGGGCCCAAAATTCCTCATAGACAAGATGATGTTAGAGGAATAGGTAGAAATCTGCCAAGAGGAATCATGTATTGGACCCTTTGTGGTCATTGTAATTCTTGATCTGGTTGATCAATTGAATTCCATAATGTACCTAGGATGGTCTCTATTAGAGAACTATCTATATGTGAAAATCACTCAATCTGGTTATGGAAACCAATTCCTATGGGTTGGGAGGAGCATTCTTTTTCCAATGTGGTTCTCCTAGCAGAAAAAATTAACTAATCAATTATGTGTTGTGTTAAAAATGATTTTTCTATAGAATTTTGTAAACAAGTTAGGTACATCTTGACAGGATAGGAGGCTAATGCTCAGTAAGCAATTATTGGAAGTGGATTTCCTTTATTATATTACTAATCTTTTGAATGTCTTAGCAGGGGCTAGGACAGTATGCACTTGGTGCATTTATTTATCATTTCGAAGGTTATAGATCTAGGTTCTCTTTGAGTACAAATTTAAAAGTATTCTGTGGATGTCTTTAGCGGGAGCTAAGACAATGTGCACATGGTTCAATGATTTATCATTTTGATGATTAGAGTGATGGTGCTCTCTAAGTACTTTTAGAAGTAATGTGATTGAAATATCACCTGACATTACATAATTGAACATGAGGTATGCACATGGGTCTTCATGGTTATTGCACACAAAAAATAAGTAACCATAACTTTGTTTGGAAAGAAATTGCATGTGCTTTATGCAAGGAAATATTGGTTATTTAATTAATTGGGAATATTGCTCTAGACTCTTGAAAGTTGTAGGGATTTATGTGTAGAGGAATTTATTATTTCATTGGAAAGTTCTGCATGGTTTCTATGCAATATTTTTCTAGAAACATGCATGATAACTTTACATATTAAGAACAAAGAAACCATGTTGTTTTTCTAAAAATATATATTTAATGGATGTTCTTACTCTTGAAAAGAGAATGCACATGAATTCTGCAAACAAAAAGATTTAATAAGTCATACTACTTTTCATAAAGAATGCAAGTGAATTTTCGATGTAAAAGATAAAGAAACCATATTACCTTCTTGAAAGAAAAATGCATGGTAAAAGATAAAGAAATCATATTACTTTATTGAAAGAAAAATTGCATGGTAAAAGATAAGTTAGAGATGTTTTTTTGGAAGGAAATCACACGTGAAACCTATATACAAAAAAATTAAATAAATCATGATATTTTTCATGAAAAGAATGTATGTAAACTTTTCTTATTAAAGGAGAAATAAAATAAGTTATTCCATTAAACAAAATATTTCGAGGAATTTATTATCAGATAAAATTAGATTATTAATTTCCTTGGAGATGTTAGCATGATTCTTATAGACTCTTAATAGGAATATGTGCACAATAATAATATCCATTATAATTGCATGCCTCATTGTATTAGATTTCGAAGTGAAATGTCTTTGGATACATCATCATATTCTTGCAAAATATAAAAGTGAATTAGATTAATTTTCTTGGAAGGGTTTTGGTGAATATGTATGCATATAATACCCATGTTGTTTATTTAAACATTGCAATGAGCTTAGTGCAAAAATACATGAATAGGGTTTTTGTGCATGAATTGATGAAAAATAAACATTGTTTTCTTAAACCATGCATATGAATCTCATTCATACAAGAAAAAAACACATGCTTGTTTCCTTAAAAGATTATGTGCATTGAAGTAAATGTCATTATATTAGAAAAAAATACATGTTACTGTACAAAAGGGTAGTCATTGTGATACAAAAAATATGTTTTTGCATGTAGATGGAGAAAATTATTATGTAAATATTCTTGAAAGGAATAATCTCTTGAAAATATTGTCTTTCTAGATGAATGGTGTTCATTTCTTGATTTAGGTGCATAAAAGGGTTTTACGGATAAAAGATTGTTAGATGTAATAATTTATTGAAAGGGAAGCATGAGAAATTTACATGTAGAAAGATAGAGAAATGAGAAATTTGTTTTCGAAAAAGATGCATGTATTTGTTTACATGAAAATAATAGCTAATGATGGTAGAATTCTAGAGAAGGGAATATGTGTTGTGTACATTAAAGAAGGGTTATTATGATAACCTCTTGCATACACAAAGAATAGTCATTGTGTTATAGAGATATGTTCTTCACATGGATAGAGGAACTATTGAGCTATATTTCTTTAGAAAAGATTACATGTGATTACTTTTATGCTATCATAACTATTATGCTAGTTTCTTTTCGAATAAGGTCATGGATATGCATGAAACATTTGTATTAGATTTTTCTGGAAAGAATATACATTTGTATGTGGGAAATGATAGCATGTTGTGTTAGCCTACATTGGAAAATATTCTTTGGGAAACAAGATGAATTACATGCACAAAAACGATAGTAATGTGTTGGTTTCCTTGAAATATATATATGGGTAATGTTGGTATTATCACTGGAAAATAAGACATGTATTTGTATGCTTTGTTGAATTAGTTTTATGGAAATGAAAACATGTTTTTGCATGCCCTATTATACTATATTTCCTCGAAAAAGAAACATGTGTTGCATGCTCTATTGTGTTAAGCATTATTTTGGAGAATATATGCATTTGCATATATAGGAACAACATTCGTTGTGTTAGATTTCTTTATGTAGTTGCATGCATCAAAAGTAATAGTTGAAGGGATATTTATTTTGATAAAGTTTATGTAATTCACATGCATGAAGATCATAACTGATGTGTTAGTTTCCTTTAATGGAATGTTTGGACAGTTGTAGTGTTTTTTCTTGCAAGAGTGTGTTCTTATGCGATGGGAATATTAGTTAATGTGGTATTTGTTTATAGAAATGCATTGATGGTTATACACTTATAACTAAAGCATATACAATGTTGTTAAAGGAAGCATGTCATGATATTTTGTTTGAACTTCATGAATATACATGAATAGATGGTGAAGCACCACTAGTCTATATTTATGAATTGGTTTTGATAAATACTTGATTTAATCATGATATCAAAGGTTGCTGACAATAGAAGTTGCAGGAAAAGGCCGTGACATATAAAGATGGATTAATTTACCATTATGACAGGAAATTAGTTAGTGGTCCAAGTAGGTTGAAGAAATTTTGGCTGCAAGATAATCCATTGATGGCAAGAACCAAGCCCTAAAGACACAATGCTCAAGTGATTGTGGGTAAATGATGTAATGATGATTGTAATAGCTTATAACAAGTTATGTTTTTTTGAGGTGATATTCTTTGTAATATTTTATGACAATGGTCAAGGGATGTACTCCCTTATAGCCATTGAGTCAGGGGTGAACACCGTCATGAGCGTTTAATAATAAAATTAAACATTTTCTTTTTTTCACCCTACGTGGTTTCCAGGGTATATCAGTGTCTAATGATGTGGTTGCCTATTGTGCCATTTTTATGATGTAGATTCCTTGAATGATGTTATGTTTATATTACTAAGAATACAATTAACTAAATGAGTTAAAAGAATCATGGTATTTTTACCAGGTTACATCAGAAAGTTTATTTTAATATGCTACATCAATGGTAGTTACTTCATGTACTAGTATGTTGGTAATAGTGCACTATGGGAATTGGAAATGTTGGATTGTTACCCTAATTGTTATTTACATTTACACATTAATGAATAGTTGCATATACTTTTATGCATGACTACATTGTACTCATGAAACTAAAATTATTTTGAAATTGAATACTTATTTATGAATAATGTTGTTAATGGGGTTAAGCAGGGGTAGCTTAATGGAAACAAGAAAAAATATGAAAGTAAAATGTTGCAATGTCAATTACAACTGTAAATGAGAAAGTATAATGTTATGATATGTATTATTTTGTTATTGGAAAAGTCAAAATGCATATCACATCTATGTCAGTTAGTTTTCTTGTCAATTTAGATTTTATGGACCCATGTTGCTGGTTAAGTATAAATCCATGGTGTACATAAATGTTTCTTTTGTTAATGATAATGTGCATATGGTTCATCATGTAAATTACTCTGGGAAAGTGTGCTAAAAGAGAATTTTATATGCCAAAAAATTGTGGATAGTTGTGAAAGGCTAGGATGCCTTGGGTTGATGGTGGATACCTGACTAGAGAGGTTGATGGCACTTGCCTACCCAAATTTTCTCTCCCTAGAGATAAATGATCTTAGTAAGGGGAAATATTTGGCCAAGATGGTGAAGAGGGGAAAAAACTGAGGAATATACAGGACGATACCAAGAGGAATCATGTATTGGACCCTTTGTGGTCATTGGAATTCTTGAGGTGGTTGACCAGTAGAATTGCAGAATGGACCTAGTATGGTGTCCATAAGAGAACTGTCTAGATGTGAAAATCACTCAATCTCACTATGGAAACCAATTCCCATGGGCTGGGAGGAGAATTATTTTTCCACTGTGGTTCTTATGTGGAACAAATTATCTAATCAGCTATTTGCTGTGTTAAAAATGATTTTTATATAGAATTTTGTAAATATGTTATGTACATCTTGACAGGAAAGGAGTTTAATGCTCAGTAAGGAATTATTGGCAGTGGAGTTCCTTTATTGTATTACTAATCTTTTGGATGTCTTAGCAGGGGCTAGGATAGTATGCACTTGGTGAATTTATTGATTGTTTTGATGACTAGAGAGCTAGGTTCTCTCTAAATGATAAGTTTAGAAGTACTATGTGGATGTATTTAGCGAGAGCTAACACAGTGTGCACGTGGTACAGTGATTTATCATTTTGATGATTATAGTAATAGTGCTCTCTAAGTACTTGTAGAAGTACTATGATTGAAATATAATCTAACATTAAATAATTGATTGATACTTAAAAGTATTTCATTTGACTAAAAATCTTGTGACTAATATGATTATGTTGGATTTGTTAGTCATATATTACAGGGTGCTTTCCACAGAGTGTGGATGGGTTGTCAAAACATTCTTAGAAAATTGCATAAAAGTGACCATGAATTTAAAGAGTAATTGGTAAGTAAAGGTAATTTGATATAGAGATTTTGTTTTGTATTTTATGAATTTGATTAATGGATATGTAATGGGAAGTAGAATTTGCCTATTTTTGTAGTTGTAAATGCTTATGACTATTGATAAACATTATTGTTTTTTTGGCTTATTGATATTGCCTAGAAATAAAATCCTTCATTTTAAAGAGAAAGGTTTCTCTTTTAGTTGTTTAGATGATTATATCATGAGTAAAATTTAATGATAAACACCAAGGACGGTGTTTAATTCAAGGGAGGAGCATGTAATATCTATATAAACTGCATTTACATTGGCATTCACAATGGAAAATATTATTTTTACCATGTTTAATGAAATGGTTGAAGACAAGAACCATTATGATTTAGTTGGAAACTAATTTGAAACAAATAAAGAAAATGATACCTCATAGAGATAAATAAATTTATATAGGTTCTTTAAATTCATTCGTAAACTCGAAAAATGACTTTCATCTTCATCAACTGGAGTTCTCATTATGTGAAATCTTGATGCATTGACCATCACAACTTTTGTGAGGAATGTTGTGGCCCCAACAAAAGGTATTCTTGAACATGAGGTATACACATGGGTCTTCATTGTTATTGTGCACAATAAAAAGTAACCATGACATTCTTTGGAAAGAAATTGCATGTGTTTTGTGCAAGGAAATATAGGTTATTTTATTAATTGTAAATATTGCTCTAGACACTTGAAGGTCGCAGGGATTTTTGTGTGGAGGAATTAATTATTTCATTGTAAGGTTTTGCATGGTGTATGTGCAATAATTTTCTAGAAACATGCATGCGAACTTTACATACTAAAAACAAAGAAACTATGTTGTTTTATTAAAAAAATATATTGCAGTGATGTTACTCTTGGGAAGAGAATGTGTGTGAATCCTGCAAATAAAAAGATTTAGGAAGTCATACTACTTTTCATAAAGAATGCAAGTGAACGTTCCATGTAAAATATAAAGAAACCATATTACCTTCTTGAAATAAAATTGCATGGCAAAAGATAAAGAAAACATATTACTTTACTGAAAGAAAAATTGCATGGTAAAAAATAAGTTAGGGATGTTGTTTTCTTGGAAGGAAAACACACATGAAACCTGCATACAAAAATATTAAATAAATCATTATATTTTCATGAAAGGAATGTATGTAAAATTTTCTTATGAAAAGAGAAAGAAAATAAGTTATTCGACTAAATAAAAGATTGCCACGAAATTATGAGAGAAAATTAGATCATTAATTTCCTTGGAGATGTTAGCATGATTCCTATAGACTCTTAATAGGAATATGTGCACAATAATGATATCCATTGTAATTGTATGCATCATTGTATTGGATTTTGAAGTGAAATGTCTTTGCATACATTATCATATTCTTGCAAAAGAGAAAAGTTAATTAGATAAATTTACTTGGAAGGGTTTTGATGAATCTGTATGCATATATTACCCATGTTGTTTATTTAATGACAACAAGGATTTGAGTGAAAAAATACATGCATATGAGTTATGTGCATGAATTCATGAAAAATAAATATTGTTTTCTTAAAACATGCATATGAATCTCGTTCATACAAAAACAAGAGCGTATACTTGTTTCTTCAAAAGGTTATGTGCATTGAAGTTAGGGTTAATGTGTTAGAAAAAAACACATGTTTCATGTACAAAAGTGATACAAACTTAAACATGAATGCAAAAAATTATAGATATAACCATAAATAGAGAGGTGCAGCAGAATAACACGTCATTTCATTAATATCAAAATACTGAAATTTGCTTACAAATAGAATGGAAATAAACTAGCTCGGGCAATGGTAGCTTATCTCTGAGAAGCGATGTGGCAACTACATGCCTCTGAACTGTGTTATAACAAGGATCAAGGTCCTATTTAATATTTAATAACAAGGGAAATCCCTAAACAACCAAAACCCTAACCCTAGGAGATGGAATTACAATAATTTGTAGGCCTTGTTGGGGTTAGTAGGGCAGCCAACTTCCCAGGGTCGTAACTTGGTCATATTATCTCCATTTGGCGCATACGATACCTTGTTGGGGAGGTCTCTCTGAGTACTACAAGATATGTGATATGCCCCTATCTATGTCTTTGGGCTTGCTATGAACCTCTAAAAAATATCGTTTAGGGGGTTAAAACTGCTCCGGAAGTTCAGGACCCGAAAAAATGCTAAAAATAGTAAATGCTACAATAAGCAAGGAAAGAAATGAAGAATACTAGAGGTCTAGGTGAAATAGGTGGGTGGCCACCAATATCCACCTAGATCCATCCTCCTACCATAGGAAGAAAGGTCCCCATTACGTGCAGGGCCTCCATGAGGTGAGGAAATTTCTGTTGAACCTGCTCCTTAGTGAACCACTTGCACTGTTGAAGGAGTTGGCCTTCTTTGACAACTTGGTATAGATGAATCCTTTGTTGGTCTGTGCTCTTGATCTGCGTTTCCATGATATGATCAATTTTGGTATGTTCCATGCATTCTGGGTTTACCTCTGTTGGTGTGAGTTGATCTGCAATGTCGGATGTGTCCAACAATGGTGGAATATGGTCGAAGGTAGTCTACATTGAAAACTGGGTGCAGACCAAGGAACAGTGGAATGTTGATCTCAAATGTACGATCCCCTATAGCCATGGTGATGGTGTATAGCCCATATTGGAGTGGGCAAATCTTGCAGTGGGGTCAAGCAAGGCGCTCGTTTTGCAAATGTAGTCAAACTTTGTTGCCCACCTCGAACTTGTGTGACACTCGATCTTGATCATGGTGCTTCTTATACTTAGCATTGGCTATGTCCAATATATCATGGACCTACTGGTATATGTATTGAATATGCTTAATTAAGTTGTTAGCCCTGTCAACTTCAGATTGGATGTGAGATGAATCTACAAGAGTAGCTACAAACAGTATGGCCACATCAATGGGACATAATGGCTAAAATCCCAGCCCTACCTGAAAGGGGTTATGGCTCATTGAGCTATGGAGGTATTTGTTGTAGGTGTGACGGAAATAGGGGAGGCTTTCATCCAATGTGCATGGATGCTTCGAGTTATACATGCGTAGAATGTGTACGATCATCCTGTTGGTGACGTCTATTTGGCCATCAGTTTGGGGGTGGAAAGTCATCAACTTAGTAAGTTTCGTATCTAGCATTGAAAAGAGACTTGACCAAAATTAACTTAGGAATAATTTTTCCCGATATGAGATAATGTACTATGGGAACCCAAAGTGTACCCACACTTTCTCAAATTAGAGCATAGCAATGGCCTCTACTATGTTACTCTTCTTACAGGGCACCATGATGGCCATATTAGAGAATATTTTGATGATCATGAAGATGCAGTCGTTTCCATGCTTAGTAGAAGGAAGGCTCGACATGTAATCCATGGAGGTGGATTCCCAAGGTTGACTAGGACTAGGAATAGGAGTATATATGCCTTGATTCTTGATGGTTGATTTGGAAATGGCATAGGCAGTGCAAGATGCAATGTACTTCCCAACATCCAGATGAAGGTTTGGCCAATAAAAATACTTCTACAATATTGCCACTATTTTTTATACTCAGAAATATTTAATGACCTCACTGTAGTGCACTTCCCAAATAATCTTTAAATGCTCACTTGAAGGAACACAAATTTGTCCCACGTGGCATAACAATGCATCCTGGAGGTGAAAATTTGGAAATTTCTTACTGTAGAAAATCATGTAGATTCACAAGCTCATGTAATCTACTAAAACAAGAGACAAGAATCTACTTCTACACTTTACAGTAGAAGCTCATAATGATCGAGCAAAACAATAATCAACAAGAGGAATAACATCAATGGCACTTAACACAATAAATATCTGGGGAAAGCCACAACTCAAAACCCCACTATCTATATTGCATTAATCAGAAATCCAAGATGATAATATAATGCTTGTTCTCACAAGAACAATCCTAGCACTCATTAGTATCAATCTCCAACTCACAAGAAAACTTTTGGCCAACACTTAGCCAATTCCCCTGCTCTCCAAATCCATATTTCCTTGCACCCTTGGTCAAAGAATTTCGATAAATAAAATATTCTCTGCTCAACCTTGAGCTTAACCTGCACAAGTATTTCCTATCCTCTGCCTGGTGACTTCCTTTGGCCAATACTTAGCTAAACTTCCAAACCTCCAATATTCTAAGTCTTTGCAAAATTCCTGAGAGAATTAGCCCATACTTAAAGGGAAATTCCTCATCCATATCTATGTAGTCCAAGCTAGGTTCAGTTCCTGATTGCATGCACCATCTGTACAACTCAGAAAAATTTACAACAAATAGTACACTATCCCTACACTCTAGTCTCAATTGGTTCTTTCTTTGAATTGACATGCATGAGTTTCTGATCATGGAATCTTCAATTAATTGGAGTAGCGCTAGTTGAGTGCACTAATGCATCAACTAACTATTAACTCTATTAGTTCCTTAAACAGTTTGGAACTAATTTAAATGGATTTAACTCAGTAAACCGAGTTAACTAATTACCTCTCATACTTAACTCATCCTAGACCCCTATAATATAGGGAGAACATATATATGACTTTAGAAAGACTCCCAACTCGAAATTCCTAAGTTAACTAAGTCAAATCACTCTAGTTAACTATTACAAGTTGCTATGATAATAGAATTCAATTTTAATTCTCAGTTTATTTCAAGGACAAATTAAACTAGAATTTTTAGATTCTATTTTTATCATTTCTTGTTCCTATTTTCAACATTCCCTCTCAACAAGAAAGGAATTCAACTTAATCCTAATCCTTATCCTTTGGAATTTTATGCATGCAACACTTCTCTCTAGTGTTGTTGCTCCAGCAACTCTAGAAACAAAAAAACACCAATCTAAATCAGAATGATGCCTCTGTCATCAAATTTTCTGACTACTATTGCCTATGTCGGCTAAAAACTCTGTGCTTTTGTTGACTCTGCCTTTCTGCACTATTGTCAACCCTTCTCTACACTCTTTAGTATCTTACTACTCTAGCCTCTATCACTTTGATCTATGACTACATCAATCCCACTGATTCCTCCCGTTATTACATACTTTGGGATCCCGTAGCAAGGTATGGTCCATGAGATAAAACCACTCAATGGATCCTACCCAATTTCATCCCTCTTAGGACTATCACTTCAAATCGCCCCACCTCACACTTGGAGGTATGGCTGCATGTGATCCCTCTTCCCACTTGACTTGAAATTTCCCCTTACTGGAGGTCTCTACATCACTGGATGCCTCCACTCGGTCTCCTCTCTGCTTCTCCAATTATGGTTTCTCCACAATTGTATGAGACTGCTTCTTCTCTGCTTGAGTGGATCTCTCCACTTAGTCTCCTCTCATCTTCTCTAGTTGTGGTTGCTCCACAAGTTCCTGAAGTTGCTTCTGAGGCTTCTCCAAGGGTTGCATGTTGAGAGGTAATTTACTCTCCCTCTCAACCACCAATTCTCTAACCGTTTCCTTTCTCCTCAAGGCTTTTTATGCATCTTGAACCTCAAGAGCATATAGGTTCTTGACCCTTGCATGGATCTATTTCACTTGTCCCATGCTGATGTGTTTGAGGAAAACCTTTCCCTTACTAAAAACCACATCACAGCCACAATCTTTCAATACCGTGTTTGAAACAAGATTCTTCTTTAGTCCTGGAACATACATCACATCTATGATCTTGAGAGGGGAGCCAAACTCCCGCTGAAAGGTAACTGTACCGATCCTGGTAGCTTTATACCTCTTATCATCACCAAACTCAATGTTATGCTTGAGGTCTTTCTCCTTAAAATCACTAAAGAGATCTCTATTCCTCATCATATGGAATGAGGCACAACTATCAAGATACCACATGCCTCCCATGGCAGTGCCGACCATGCATGTAATGAAAGTGAAATCAAGTTTGAATTGTAAAGTTAGAGCTTCACCTATTTCTACTACTGTCGACTCCTTCTTGCTTTCCTTCTTGTGTGGGTGGTTCTTGGCATAGTTCCCATGCTCATGACAGTGAAAACACTTGAATTTTGTCAAGTCCATCTTATTTCCACCCTCCTCACCTTGGGACATATTTCCCTTGGCCTTATTTTCCTTACTCGCTAAGGCAAAAGCTCTATTAGAGTGGTTAGGGCTAGCAAATCCTGTATGATTTCTATCTTGGTTGGGTCCACATGCACACCCTTCCAGTCAATGATGTACCCAAGATATTAAACCTATGTCATGCCAAAAGTGCATTTCTCCAAATTGGCACACATCTTGTGTTATCGCAGGGTTTGCAGGACCTGTCGAATATGGTGGAGGTGCTCTTCCCAACTCTGGATGAAGATCAAGATGTCATCTAAATACACCACCACGAATGCATTGGTGAAGGGTCACAAGATGTCATCTAAATACACTACCACGAATGCATTGGTGAAGGGTCACAAGATGTCATCCATCAATCTCATGAAGGTTGCAGGGGCATTCATTAACCCGAAAGGCATGACCAACCATTCGAAAAGGCCCTCCTTGGATTTGAAGGTAGTCTTCTACACATTAGAGGGTTCAAAAGGAACCTAGTGACAACTAGACTTTAGGTCAGTCTTGCTAAAATATTTGGACCCCTTAAGCTAGTCTAGAAGGTCATCAATCCTTGTGATTTGGTAACTATTCCGGACAGTGACCTTGTTTGGTGCTTGTTAGTCAATACAGAGTCTCCAGGTCCTATCCATCTTTTGTACCAATAAAATCGAGCTACCATAGGGTGATGAGATTGGTGTAATGTGACGTTTCTACAATAGCTCCTGAATCTTCTCCTTGATCTCATTTTTCTCCAGAAGATATGATTGATAGATTAGTCCATTAGGTAGCGATGCACCCGTGGTCAAATAGATGGATATCTTGACCTGACAGTGTACAAGTACCCCTGTAGGTGAGGCGAAAATGTCCCTGTACTCCTCTACAACCTTATCCATATGTTGTTGTTGTGTGGAGGAGCCCTATCAGAAAGCTGCGGTCATAACCTTCTTCTTTCCCTAAGGTTGAATCATATGGAGAACAAATTTCCTGGCTTGGGAAATGGTCTTATTACTTTTCTTTGTAGTGATCAAAGAGATGGTGGTAAGCGAGGCTACCTCTAGTATCCTATACAACTTATTGCCTGAATTAATAATCATAGAGTAAGGTATACACTCATATACAACATGCCACTTCCACAAGTATGGTTTTCCTAATATTACATCACAAACTTCAACAAGAGCAACATCACACTGTACTGCATCCATGAAGGAATTGATGCTGTAGGGAAGGCGACACTGCTGGTTGACGTGGAGATCTCTTCCTTCATGAAGCCACCCAACGGTGTACGGCAGCAAATGTTCTGTAGTCAGTAGGCCTAGCCGCTTCATGACCTCTATTGAAATGAGGTGCTTTTGGTTCCTGTTGTCGATAATGAACTACAATGGAGAAACCTTCATCCACATCTGTGAGTGGAAGAGGCATTCCCACTCCTCTGTATCTTTAGACTCATTCTTATGTATCTTGGTGGTGGCCACGGTGGCACTACACTCTGCATTAATGATCTGCTACCCTTTTTCATTCCCCTTGTCGGGTTTTGAATCAGAGTCGAAACATGTGTGTGATTTTGACGCCTTTAGCTCAGCCACTAGTGACGCTTACCCCGACACTCACTTGTGTTGTCATTGGAGCTCTTATGGAACTAACACCATTTTATCATGTCCTTCTTTGCCTTCATGGTGTTGTTATCTGCTTGTGGCTTTGGTAAGTTGTCATGGGTTGCCTCACCTTGGCTTTGTCCTTGCTCTGTGGTTTGGGGGCACCTTTTTCTTGCTTTGGATTCACAAATCCAAAGTCTCGTTTCTTCTGTTTAAACTTCTACTCAATCTTGCCATTGTATTGATACGTTTTGTTGAGTGAGGAGATGTCCAGGAACTCCATCCCATCTTAGATGTACTTTTGTAGTCACTCTCTGTACTTGAGTGCCAAATTTCGCTAAGAATCCTTAATACCAAGCTTTATGCAAAGGGTATGGAAAACAATTGTGAACTCTGGCATATCTTGGTCCCTTCCCTATGGCAGCGTGGTCCACTTTATGTATTTATCTTCATAGCTCTCGATAGGGTAATATTGTTCCTTGATGGCATCTTGGAAAGAATTCCAAGTGGGTGCAGCTCAAAATAGTGATGATTCCCTCTTGTCCTTTTATTCACAATAGGTTTCCTACTAGTCCTTGATGTGTGGGGCAAATTTAAGAAGTGAAAAAGTAATATTTTCCCGATTGGAAAAGTCATGAACTAAAAGATATCATTCCAACAGATTTAACTATTTATCTATGACATTTGCATCTATCTAGCCCTCAAATATGGGAATATCAAAGTTAACTTGTACCTTAAAAGGAGTGGCACCTCTAAAGTGGTTGTTGGATGAAGATGTTTCCCCTGTGGGTAGTCGTCGAAGGATATGGGCAAAGTTATCCATCATCGCGTTCCTCTATCGCTCAAGGGATTCCTCAAAAAATATTTTGAAAGGATCTCCTGCCCCCTCGTCTTTATTTTCTTCCGCAATGGGAGGTTGTCATGGTTTATGAGGCTGGTCTTGCAAAGGTTCAACTAGTTCAAGCCCTAACTCCTTATACCTTGACCTTGTTGGGAACATGCGAAGAAAAACAGAGAAAGAGCAGAGCGCTCTGATACCATTGATTCAAACTTAAATAGGAACGAAACATATAACCATAAATATAGAGATGCAACGGAAATAACACTTCCTTTAATTAATATTAAAATACTGAAATATGCTTACAAACATAATGGAAATAAACTAGCTCAGGCGATGGTAGCTTATCTCTAAGAAGAGATGTGGTGGATACATGCTTGTGAACTGTGTTACAGTGAGGCTCAAGGGCCTATTTATTATTGAACAACAAGGGAAAACACTAAACAAACAAAACCCTAATCCCATGAGATGGAATGCCAAGTTGGGCAACCAACTTCCCGGGGTCGTAACTTGGTCATATTATCTCCGTTTGGTGCCTACAATACCATGTTGGAAAGTTTTCTTTGATTACTAAAGGATTTTCTATAGGCCCTTACCTATGGCAATGTGCCTATTGCGGACGTCAAAAAAACATCGTTTAGGGAGTCAAAACTACTGTGGAAGCTCAAGACCCAAAAAAAACTGCTAAAAATAGTAAATGATGCAATAAACAAGGAAACAGATGAAACCGACTGGAGGTCTAGGAGGAATATACAGGTGGCCACCAATATCCACCTAGATAAAAAAGCTATTCATTACAATATAGAAAATATGTTTTTGCGTGTATATAGAGAAAGTTATTATAGAGATATTCTTGAAAAGATTGTCTGGCTAGATGAATTGTGTTGATTTCTTGATTTAGGTGCATAAAAGGGTTTATGCATAAAACATGGTTAACTATGGTAATTTATTCAAAGGGAAGCATGAGAAATAAGAAACTAATTTTTGAAAAAGAAGTATGTATTTGTTTACATGAAAATAATAGTCAATGATAGTATAATTCTAGGGAAGGGAATATGTGTTATGTACATGAAAGAAGAGTTATTAAGATAAGCTCTTACACACACAAATAATATTCATTGTGTTATGGAGATATTTTCTTTGCATGGATAGAAGAACTATTGAGCTATTTTTCTTTAGAAAAAAAAATATGTGATTACTTTTATGCTATTATGACTATTATGTTAGTTTCCTTCGGAATAATATCATGGATATGCATGCAAGATTTGTATTAGATTTTGTTGGAAATAATATAAATTTGTGTGTGGAAAATGATAGCATGTTTTGTTAGCCTACATTGGAAAATATTATTTGGGAAAGAAGATTAATTAAATGCACAAAAACCATAGTAATGTGTTGGTTTCCTTGGAATATATATATGGGTAATGTTGGTATAATATTTGGAAAATAAGACATGTATTTCTATGATTTATTGCATTAGTTTTATGAAGAAAACATGTTTTTGCATGCCCTATTATAGTAGATTTCCTTGAAGAGGAAACATGTGTTGCATGCTCTGTTGTGTTAAGAATTCTTTTGGAAAGTATATGCATTTGCATGCATAGGAACAAAATTCGTTGTGTTAACTTTCTTTACATACTTGCATGTACCAAAAGCAATAGTTGAAGGGATATTTCTTTCAATAAATTTTATGTAATTCACATGCACAAATATCATAACTTATGTGTTAGTTTCCTTTAAAGGAATGTCTGGACAACTGTAGTAATTGGTCTTGCAAGAATGTGTGCTTATGCGAGGGGAATATCAATTAATGTGGTATTTATTTATTATACACAATAATGGTTATACACTTATAACTAATGCATATGCAATGTTATTAAAGGAAGCATGTTGCGATATTTTGTTTGCATTTCATGAATGTACATGAATGGATGGTGAAGAAACACTAGTATCAATTTATGAATTGGTTTTGATTAATACTTGATTTAATCGTGATATCAAAGGTTGTTGACAATAACAGTTGCAGGAAAAGGTTGCGACATATAAAGATGGACTAATTTACCGTTATGGAAGGAAATCAGTTAGTGATCCATGCATATTGAAGGAATGTTGGTTGCAGGATAATCCACTGATGGCAAGAACCAGGCCCTAAAGACACAATGCCGAAGGGTTTGTGGGTAAATGATGTCATGATGATTGTAATACCTTATAACAAGTTATGTTGTTTTTTAGATCATATTCTAATTGTAATATTTTATGGCAATGGTCAAGAGATGGACTCCCTTATAGCCATTGATTGAGGGGTTAACACCATCACGAGTATTTAATAATACAATTAAACATTTGTCGGTTTTCAGCCTATGGGGTTTCCAGGGTATATCGGTGTCTAATGATGTGGTTTCTTATTTTTCCATCTTTATGATGTTGATTCCTTAAATGATGTGACATTTATATTATTAAGAATATGATTAACTAATTGATTTAAAAGAATCATGGAATTGATGCAAGGTTACATTAGAAATTTTATGTTAATATGCTACAAAAATGATTATTTATAGTTATGTAATTTACTATTCCCTTACTAAAGTTACTCTATGTAATGATGAATATTCTATCCAATGGTTAGTGAGGAATCTAGAATAGTAATTTGGATAGTTACCTATGGGTAAATTGTGTAAAATGTTTCTAACTCCATACATTTTCATGCGAGGTTACTGTGGGATGTTTGAAGTGGTATTAGAGCTGAAGGTTTCAACACTAGTGCCTTTGGGAATTTTTAAGCAGAAAATAAATTGAGGTATGCTACTAGTGGGCATCAACTTAGGTATGAGTCTAACAATCTACATATTGATACATGCTGTAGACTACTTTTGACTTGAGATACACGATGCATGTTTGCAACCATATTGAAGAGTAATAAGTAATAAGTTCTATTGCAAAACTATGTTTATGATATTTGAATCCTATTTAGGATAAAAGACAATAAAATCTTTGTTGCACCTATGGAAAACCTAAGTACTCACTAGTGAAAGTGAGAATCAACTACCTATCTTTGCAAATATGAAAATTTTAATGATAAATTTAATGAACAAGACTAAAGTTACAATGCACTATTGGTAAATAATAACTACATGAATTAAAAATATGGGGAATGTCCTTGAAGAGGAAGAAATGGTATTTTAAAAGGACATTGAAAGAACTCCTCTTAATGTTAAAAATAAACCATGAGTCGAGCAGTGAGACTTGACTGTTATAACTAGTTGTTGATTGAGTTTTGTCAGAGCTGATTAGTTAGTGTTGTAGGACTAACTATTAAACATTATATGCATGAATTGGGTTTGATTTAAACTTATTGTAATTTGTAGACAATTGATTATGGTAGTTACTTCATCTACTAGTCTGTTGGTAATAGTGCACCATGGGAATTGGAAATGTTGGATTCTTACCCTAATTGTTATTGCCATTTACACATTAATGAATATCTGCATATACTTTTATGCATGACAATATTTTAGGCATAAAACTAAAATGATTTTGAAAGTGAGTACTTATTTATTACTAACGTTGTTGATGGGATTAAGCAGTGGTAGCCTCATTGAAACAAGAAAAATTATGAAAGTAAAACGCTGCAACGTGAATTACAACCATAAATGAGAATGTATAATGTTATGATATGTATGATTTTGTTATGTCAATTAATTTTCCTGTCAATCTAGATATTGTGCAACCATGTTGAGGGTTAAGTATAAATGCATGGTGTACATAAATGTTTCTTTTGTTAATGATAATGTGCATATGGTTCATTATATAAATCACTCTCAGAAAGAGTGCTAAAAGATCATTTACATGCCGAATAGTTGTGAAAGGTTAGGAGGCTTTGGATTGATGGTGGTTGCCTACCTGGAGGGGTTGATAGCACTTTCTTGTTTGGATTTCATCTCCCTAGAGATAAATGATCTCAATAAGGGTAAAAGAGTTGAACAAGATGGTGAAGAGGGGAAAAACCTTAGGAAACTCTCTTGAATTGGAGCATGTTGGAGGAGGCACAAAATTCCTCATAGGCGGGATGTTGTTAAAGGAATAGGGAGGATGCTACCAAGAGGAATCATGTATTGGAGCCTTTGTGGTCATTGGAATTCTTGAGCTGGTTGACCAGTGGATTTCTAGAATGGACCTAGTATGCTCTCCCTAAGATAACTGTCTAGAAGTGAAAATCACTCATTCTGGTTGTGGAAACTAGCTCCCATGGGTTAAGAGGAGCATTCTTTTTCCACTATGGTTCTCCTAGCAGAATTTTTTTATCTAATAAGTTATGTGTTGAGTTAAAAATGAATTTTATATGGAATTGTGTAAACATGTTATGTACATCTTGATAGGAAAGGAGCCTAGTGCTCGGTAAGGAATTATTGCTAGTGGAGTACCCTTATTGTATTACTAATTTTTTTTGTTGTCTTAGTAGGGGCTAGGACAGTATGCATGTTGAGGAGGTAAATCCCCTCTGCAGATAGAGGCGATCCTACTAGCCCAGACCGGGTCTAACAACAATCATACAACGCTACTGTGCAAGTTCCTAATTGCAAATTAAAGACCAATGATGAGGGCCTACCTGGATTCCAATGCTAGTGCTTGTAGAAGAGGTGGCGCTCCTATTCCTTTGCTCTGGCAGATCACGATCCCCACGATCTCTGTGAATGGAAACCTGCACATACAAGAAACGACACAAACACAAACATAAAATCCAGCATATGCAACTATATATCAGTCAGAAAGGATATAACTCATCATCATTACAAATAACAATAAGAGTGGAAACCATAACAAATAGTCGTTTATTGATAATAATCAAAGAAGAATACAACCATAGTTCTAACGTCAGATTCTCCTTTGGCTGGGTGATCAGCAGCACATGTCTTGCAAAGCTTGTTGGGAGTAGGAACAAGCCTCTCTCTCCTTGGTTATTGGACAAGAATCTCCTCACTTGATTTTTGCCTTATGGGAATGAAGAAGGCTCTTGCAGCATGAAGCTCTTGGTAACTTGACAATTCTCAATCTCTGGAACTCTGGAACTAGCTTGCCAAGGAAAATGGACAAGCTTTTATAGATGGAAGAAGGGGAGTTGGGATCATGCACAATAATCATGGGATTGGATCTATCACCAAGGAAGCTTCCATGAGAGGTGGCAAACCACTTCCTCTCTATGGAAATCCGAAGCCAAACCACCGAACTCAAGATAGATTCAGTCCAGGAATTTGTTAGGATGAATCTTCCGTTGTTTGTTTGTTAAAAAACACCACTGATTATGGTTGGCGCGAGTGCGACTCTGTGACAGAGTGCCAACTAGTGCACCCTCTTTGGAGGATTTCTCCCATTGGCGCGAGGGCTGCACTATGGAACCGCGCCAATGGAAAAAGGGCTTTTTTAAGGGTTTTAAGCAGGAGATGTCTTCAGGGAAAATGAAGTTCATGTTCAGGGGAATGCAATACAAGTGTTTGCAGGTCATGTCACTTCTCATAGGTCCTGGAATGAGTCCTCCAAGATGCGGGAGAGGGGTAACAGGGACGGTGACAGATTGCTGTGTAACAATGCACTTGGTCCATTTATTGATCATTATGATGATTAGAGAGCTAGGTTCTCTCTGAGTATTAATTTTAGAAGTACTATGTGGATGTCTTATCAGGAGCTAATACAGTGTGCATGTGGCCCAGTGATTTATCATTTCGATGATTAATGTGATGGTGCTCTATAAGTATTTGTAGAAGTATTGTGATTGAAATATCACATGACATTACATAATTGATTTATAGTTAAAAGTATTTCATTTGATTGAAAATGCTGTGACTAATATGATTATCTTGTATTTATTAGTCATATATTACAGGGTGCTTGCCATGGAGTGTGGATGGGTTGTCAAAACATTCTTAGAAAACTTGCATAAAAGTGACCTTGACTTTCAAGAGTAATTCGTAAGTAAGGGTAAGTTGATATCGAGATTTTGTTTTGTATTTTATGAATTTTATTAATGGATATGAGATGGAAAGTATAACTTGCGTATTTTTTTAGTTGTAAATGCTTATGTCTATTGATAAAGATTATTGTTTTTTTTTTTTCTTACTGGCATTGCTTAGAAATAAAAATACTTAATTTTAAAGGAACGGTTTCTCTTTTAGTTATTTAGATCATCATACCATGGAGCAAACATTTAATGATAAACATATATGGATGTGTTTACATCAAAGGGGGGGGGGGGGGGGGTATGTAATATCCCTATCAATTGCATTTACATTGTCATTCATAACAGAAAATATTATTTTTACCATGTTTAACGAAATGGTTGAAAATATGAACCATTATGATTTAGTTGAAAACTAATTTGAAACAAATAAAGAAAATGGTAACTCATAGAGATAAATAAATCTCTACATGTTCTTTAAATTCATTTGTAAACTTGAAAAATGACTTTCATCTCCATGAACTGAAGTTTTCATCATGTGAAGTCTTGAGGCATTGATCATCATAACTTTGGTGAGGAATGTTGTGGCTCCAATGAAAGGTATTCCTAAACAAGAGGTATGCACATGGGTCTTCATGGTTATTGCGCACAAAAAATAAGTAACCATGACTTAGTTTGGAAAGAAATTGCATGTGTTTTGTGCAAGGAATTATAGGTTATTTTATTAATTGGAAATATTGCTCTAGACTCTTCAAATTTGCAGGGTTTTTTATGTATAGGAATTAATTATTTCATTGGATGGTTCTCCATGGTTTTTGTGCAGTAATTTTCTAAAAACATGCCTCAAAACTTTACACATTAAAAAGAAACAAACCATGTTGTTTTATTAAAAAATATATTGCAGGGATGTTGTTACTCTTGAAAAGAGAATGCACGTGAATCTTGCAAAAAAAAAGATTTAAGAAGTCATACTAACTCTCATAAAGAATGCATGTGAACTTTACATGTAAAATATAAGGAAAATATATTACTTTCATGAAAGAAAACTGCATGGTAAAATATAAGTTAAGGATGTTTTTTTCTTAGAAGGAAAACACACATGAAACCTCCATACAAAAATAATAAATGAATCATGATATTTTTCACAAAAGTAATGTATGTAAAATTTTCTTATGAAAAGAGAAACAAAATAAGGTATTCCATTAAATAAAAGATTTTCGGGAAATTGTGAGAGAAAATTAGATTATTAATTTCCTTGGAGATGTTAGCTTGATTCCTATAGACTCGTAATAGGAATATATGCAATAATATTCATTATCATTTCATGCATCGTTGTATGAGATTTCGAAGGGAAATGTCTTTGTATACATTATCATATTCTTGCAAAAGAGAAAAGTTAATTAGATTAATTTTCTTGGAAGGGTTTTGATGAATCTATATGCATATATTACCCATGTTGTTTATTTAAAGACTGCAAGGATTTGAGTGCAAAAATAAATGCAAAAAGAAATGCATAGGAGTGCAAAAATAAAGATTGTTTTCTTACAACATGCATATGAATTTAGTTTATACAAGAAGAAGAAAGCATGCATGTTTCTTGAAAATATTATGTCCATTGAAGTAAGGGTCATTGTGTTAGAAAAAAACACATGTTGCACGTACAAAAGGGTAGTCATTGCGATATAGAAAATATGTTTTTTCATGTATATAGAGAAATCTATTATGTAAATATTCTTGAAAAGAATAATCTCTTGGAAAGATTGTCTCGCTAGATGAATTGTGTTGATTTCTTGATTTAGGTGCATATGAGGGTTTTATTCATAAAAGAGGTTAGTTGTGGTAATTTATTGAAAGGTAAGCAAGAGAAAATTGCATGTAGAAAGATAGAAAAATGGGAAAATTCCTTTTGAAAAAGAAGTATGTATTTGTTTACATGAAAATAATAGTTAATGATGGTAGAATTATAGAGAAGGGAATATGTGTTGTGTACATTAAAGAAGGATTTTTATGATAAGCTCTTGCATACACAAATAATAGTCATTGTGTTATAGAGATATGTTCTTTGTGTGGATACAAGAACTATTGAGCTATATTTCTTTAGAAAAAATTATAAGTGATTACTTTTATGACATCATAACTATTATGTTAGTTTACTTTAGAATAAAATCATGCATATGCATGCAAGATTTATATTATTCATAAATCTATACTAGTGTTGTTTCACTATCTATTCATCTACATTCACGATATGCAAAAAAAATATTGTGATATGCTTCCTTTAGCAACACTGCATATGCATTAGTTATAAGCATATAACCATCAAAGTATTTCTATAAACAAATACCACATTAATTAATATTCCCCCTTAATAAGCACACATTCTTCAAATACAAATCACTATAAATTTCCAGACATTCCTTTAAAGGAAATTAACACATCAGTTATGATCTTTGTGCGCGCGAATTACATAAACTTTATCAAAAGAACTAGCCCTCTAACTACTACTTTTGGTGCATGTAAAAATGTAAAGAAATATAACACAAAAAATTTTACATTCCTATGCACGCAAATGCATATAGTTTTCAAAATAATGCTTAACACAATAGAGCATGCAACACATGTTTCCTTTTCGAGGAAATCTAGTATAATAGGGCATGCAAAAACATGCTTTCTTTTCAATAAAACTAATGAAATAAAGCATACAAATTCATGTCCTCATTTCCAAATATTATACCAACATTACACATATATATATTCAAAGGAAACCAACACATTTGATCTCAACTTAAATAGGAATGCAAAAAATCACATATATAACCATAAATATAGAGATGCAACATAAATAAGACTTCATTTCATTAATATCAAAACTGAATCATGCTTACAAATAGAATGTAAATAAACTAGCTCGGGCAATGGTAGCTTATATCTAAGAAGATATGCGGTGGCTACATGCCTCTAAACTGTGTTACAATGAGGCTCAAAGGCCTATGTATTATTGAGAAACAATGGAAAACCCTAAACATCCAAAAACCTAAACCTAGGAGATGAAGCACCAAAATTGTGGGTCTGTTTGGGTAAATTGGTACATCAACTTCACGGGGTCATAAATTTGGCACACAATCTTTGTTTGATGTGCACAATACCTGAGTAGAAATAGTTATCTAAGGAATACAACTTTTGAATGGAAAACATGAGTCAAATATTGATGTTTTCCTTGGTTTTCACAAAAAACATTATTTAGGGCCTCAAAACGATTATGAAAGTTTAGGACTCGAAAAAATACCAAAAATAGTAAATTGTGCTACAATAAAGGAAACTGAAAAACTGAAAGAGATGGTGGTGGGGGTCCAAGTGGAATAGGTGGGTGGCCACCAACATCCACTTGGATCAGTCCTCCCCCCTTAGGAAGAAATAGTCACCATTATGTTGAGTGCCTCCATGAGATGGGGAAACTTCTATTGGACTTGGTCCGTTGTGAGCCACTTGCCTTGGTGTAGGAGTTGGCTAGCTTTAACAACCGATATAGTTGGATCTTCTGCTGGTGAGTGTTTTTGAGTTGTGCCTCCATGATTTGATCAATTCTGGCCTATTCCATGTAGCCTGGGTTTAGCTTTTTTGGTGTGAGTTATTATGGAATGTTGTATGTGTCCAAAAATTATGGAAAATATGGTTGAAGACGGTCTACATTAAACACTGGGTGCAGTACAAGGAAGGGTGGAATGTTGAGATCGAAGTCATTGTCCCCTACAATCATAGTCTTGGTGTATGGCCCAAATCGGAGTGGGAAAAGCTTACCGTGGGGTCTAGTGGTACGCTCCTTCTGCAAATGTAGCCAAAATTTATCACCCATCTAGACCTTGTGCAACACCCGATGTTGATCATGGCACTGCTTGTACTTAGCATTGGCTCTATCCAACATATCATGGACTTGCTGGTGCATGCGTTGAATGCAATTACTGAAGTTGTTAGCCCTGTTGGCTTCAGAGTGGACATGAGACGACTCTACCTGAGTAGTTGCAAATGGTATAGCCACATCAATGGGACATAATGGTTTACATCCCAACCCTAACTGAAAGGGGCTATGGCCTGTTAAGCTTTGGAGAGCTCTATTGTAATTGTGATGAATGTAAGGGATTCTTTCATCCCAAGTGCATGGATGCTTCAAGTGGTACATGCACAAAAAGTGTACGATCATCCTGTTGACGACCTTTGTTTGGCCATCAATTTGGGGATGGAAAGTCATGGAGTTAGTGATTTTGGTATCCAGCATTAACCATATACATGACCAAAATGCACTTAGTAACCTGTTGTCTCGATCTAAGACAATGGATTATGCAATCCCAAAGTATACCCACACTCACTCAAAGAAGACCTTAGCGTTGGCCTCTGTTGTGATGCTCTTCTTGCAGGCTTCCATAATGGCCATCTTAGAGAGTCTGTTGATGACCACAAAAACCCAGTCATTGTCGTGCTTAGTAGAAGGAAGGCTTGGCATGTAATTCATGTAGATGGATCCCCATGTCAACTAGGAGTAGGAAGAGGAGTATATAGGCCTTGCTTCTTGATGGTTGTTTTGGCAATGGTGCATGTAGTGTAGGACTTAATGTACCTCCCAACATCATGATGAAGGTTCGGCCAGTAAAAATTCTTTTGCAATACTACCATTGTTTTCTCTACTTTGAAATGTCCAGCAACTTGACTGTAGTGTGCCTCCCAAATCATCTTGGCACGCTTGCTTGAAGGAACATAGATGTGTCCCAAGTGGCATAAAATTGCATCCTAGAGGTGAAAATTTAGAACTTTCTTACCTTCCAGGAGTGTCGGATATGTGCTTCTTAATTCTAGATTGTTCTCATAAGGATGCATCCACCCTAAAGTATTGTGCCGATTGGAGTTGAGCACAGTGATAAGCACCATGAATGGTGGTTGGCTAAGGCAATCTGCATGATTATTCCTATTTCCCTTCTTATACTTAATGTTCAAATGGAACTGTTGCAAGTATGCGGACCATTTCTGCTGGCGATCGTTCTGCAACTTCCCTTGTGTTTGTAGGAACTACAGGGGTTGGTGGTCTATGTCAATGATTGTTTCCTTCCCTAGAATGTAATGCTTCCATTGATGGCAGGCCTGTAAATTGGAATACATTTCTTTGTCATAGGTTGGGTACTTTCAAACTTGTGTCTGAAAGTGTCTCACTATGGTAAGCCACTAGATGCATGTGTTGAGTAAGAACTGCACCAACAGCATTGTCAGAGGCATCTGTCTCCATCTCAAATGGTTGTTGTAGGTCTACTAATGTGAGCATTGGTGTAGAGCAGAGGCACTACTTAAACTTGGCAAACACCTTCTGTTGGGTTTCATACCAAAAGAACTTTGTTTTTGCTCCGCCCTTGGTGAATTGACTTAAAGGCCAACTCATATGAGAGAACCCCAACACAAACCTGCAGTAGGAATTGTCAATGCCCATAAAGCTACAGAGCTCTATTAGAGTGGTTGGGGTTGACTAATCCCAAATGACTTGTGTCTTGGCTGGGTCCACATGCACACCCTAATCATTAATGATGTACCCCATATATTGAACTTGGGTCATGCCAAAAGTGCATTTCTCTAGATTGGCACACAACTTGTGTTGTCACAAGGTTTGGAGGACCTATCAAATATGGTGGAGGTGTTCTTCCCAACTCTGGATGAATATCAAGATGTCATCTAAATACACCACCATGAATGCATTGGTGAAAAGTCGCAAGATAGCGTCCATCAATCTCATGAAGGTTGTGGGGGGATTTTTCAACCCAAAAGGCATGAACAACCATTTGAAAAGGCCCTCCTTGGATTTGAAGGTTTTTTCCACACATCGGAGGGTTTGATAGGAACCTGGTGATAATTGGACTTTAATTCAATCTTGCTGAAATATTTGCCCCCCTTGAACTAGTCAAGGAGGTCATCAATGCATAGGATTGGGTACCTATTCTAGACAAAGATCTTGTTCAACGCTTGATACTCAATTCAAAGTATCAACATCTCATCCTTCTTCTCTACCAATACAATTGGGCTCCCACATGGTGATGAGATTGGCCTAATGTGCCCTTTCTACAACAACTCCTGAATCTACCTCTTGATCTCATCTCTCTCGAGAAAAAAGTGTCGATAGATTGCTCCATTGGGTAGCGATGCACCTAAGGTTAGATCAATGGGGTGCTTGACCTGATAGGGCAGAGGTACCATCATAAGTGAGTCAAAAATATCCCTTTACTCCTCCACTGCCATAACCATCTACTGCTGTTATGTGGAGGAGCCCTATTTGGAGGCTTGGCCACAATATTCTTCTTTCCCTGAGGGAGAATCATAAGGAAAATAAATCGTGGTCTTTGAAATGATCTTTTTGCACTGGTTTATAGAGATCAAAGAGATGGTAGTAGGCAGGGCTACCTCCAGTATCCTGTACTACTTATTTCTCAAAGTAATAATCATAGAGCAAGTTCTAGACTCATATACAACATGTTTCTTCCACAAGTATGGTTGTCCTTATAATACATCACAAATTTCAAGAGGAGAAACATCACACAGTACCTCATCCATGAAGGGCATTGTGTTGTAAGGAAGGCAACACTATCTTCTGACATTGAGATCTCGTCCTTGGTGAAGCCACTTGATGGTGTACAGCTTCAGATTTTCTGTACTTGGTAAACCTAACCACTTCACGACCTCTCTTGAAATGAGGTTCTTTTGGCTCCAATTGTCGACAATGAACAATAACAGAGAACCCTTCACCCACATTTGTGAGTAGAAGAGGCATTCCCCCTCCTCTGGATCTTCAAGCTCATTATTTCAGATCATGGTGGTGGCCACGGGGCACTGGACTTTGCATAAATGATCTTCTTCCCTTAGTCATTCCCTTTGTTGGGTTCAGACTCAGAGTCGGAACATGCGGCTGATTCGGAAGCCTTCAGCTTGGCCATCAGTGATTTCTTGGCCTGACACTCACTTGTGTTGTGAGTGGGTCTCTTATGGAACTCACACCATTTTCTCGCATCCTTCTTTGTTTTTGGGGTGTTTTTCTTTGCTTGCGACTTTAGCAAGGTTTCCTGGGTCACCTCCCCCCCCGTGGCTTTGTTATTTTCTCTACGGTTTGGGGGTCCTTTTCCGTTGCTTTGGATTCGTAGATCCAATGTCTCACTTCTTCTGTTTAAAGATCTTCTCAATCCTTACAACAAATTGGTACGTCATACTGAGTGAGGAGATGTCTAGGAAGTCCATCTTGTCTTGGATGTATCTATGTAGACAATCATGGTACTTCAGTACCAAATGTCACTCTGAATCCTTAATATCCAACTTTGTGCGAAGGGTATAAAAAACATTGGAAACTCTGGCACATCTTGCTCCCTTCCCTGTCAGAGTGTGGTCCACTTTATGTATTTATCCTCATAGCTCCCGATACAGTAGTACTTCTGCTTAATGGTGTCTTGAAATGAATTCCAAGTGGGTGCAACTGAAAATAGTGAGGGTGTACTTTCATCCTTCTTATCACATTAGGTTTCCCACCAGTCATTGACGTGGGGGGTGACTTTGAGATGTGAAAAAGTAATATTTTCTTGGTTGGAAAAATCATGAACAAAAAATATCATTCTAACAAATTTAATTATTTATCTACGGCGGCCACATCCGTCTGACCTTCAAATATGGGCATGTAAAAGTGAACTTGTATGTTAAAGGGCATGCCACTTCGAGAGTGGCTACTGGAAGAAGATGCATCGCCTTTGGGTAGGCATTGAAGGATATGGGAAAAGTCGTCCATCATCTCGTTCCTCTTTCGTGCGAGGGCTTCTTTGAGTAATATTTTGAAAGGATCTCCCGCCTCATCATATTTCTCCTCTTCCACCATGAGAGATTTTTGGGATTTGCGAGGCTAGTCTTGCAAAGGTTTAGCTAGTTCGAGCCCTAACTCCTTATATCTCAACCTCATTGGGAACATGCAAAGAAAAGAAAAGAAAGAGAAGATTGCTCTGATACCACTAATCCGAAATTAAACAGGAAAACAACAAATCATAGATATAACCATAAATATAGAGATGCAGTAGAAATAAAACTTCATTTCATTAATATCAATACTTAAATATGCTTACAAACATAATGGAAATAAACTAGCTCGTGTGATGGTAGGTTATCTCTAAGAATAGATGTGGTGGATACATGCCTTTGAACTGTATTACAATGACGCTCAAAGGCCTATTTATTATTAAGAAACAATGGAAAACCCTAAGTATCCAAAAACCTAACCCTAGGATATGAAGTGCCAAAACTATAGGCCTCGTTTGGGTAAATTGGTACATCAACTTCTCGGGGTTGTAGCTTTGGAATAAAATCTTCGTTTGACACACACAATACCTCGTTAGAAATATCTATCCGAGGACTACAAATTTTGAAAGGAAAACATTAATTAAGCATTTAAGTGTGCCCCATTTTTCCCAAAAAACGTCGTTTAGGGCCTCAAAATGGCTCCAGAAGTCTAGGACCCAAACAACTGCCAAAAATAGTAAATTGTGCTACAATGAGGAAACAAAAAAACTTAAAGAGGCAATGGTAGGGGTTCAAGTGGAATAGGCGGGTGGCCACCAACATCCACCTAGATCAACATTACTATGGTTTTTCTGCACTTAATTTATCTTCTTTCCCAAATAATATTTTCCAATGTAGGCTAACACAAAATGCTATCATTTCCCACATACAAATGTATATTCTTTCCAACAAAAGCTAATAAAAATATGTCATGCATATACATGATCTTATTCCAAAAGAAACTAGCATAATAGTTATGATAGCATAAAAGTAATCACATATAATTTTTCTAAAGAAATATAGCTCAATAGTTCTTCCATCCATGCGAAGAACATATATCTATAACACAATGACTATTGTTTGTGAATGCAAGAGCTTATCATAATAACCCATCTTTAATTCACACAACACATATTCCCTTCTCTACAATTCTACCATATCATTTCGCACATACAAATGTATATTCTTTCCAACAAAAGCTAATACAAATCTTGCATGCATATACATGATTGTATTCCAAAGGGAAATAAAATAATAGTTATGATAGCATAAAAGTAATCACATATAATTTTTTCTAAAGAAATATAGCTCAATAGTTCTTCCATCCATGTGAAGAACATATCTCTATAACACATGACTATTGTTTGTGTATGAAATAGCTTATCATAATAACCATTCTTTAATGTACACAACACATATTCCCTTGTCTACGATTCTACCATCATTAACTATTATTTTCATGTAAACAAATACATACTTCTTTTTCAAAAATAAGTTTCTCATTTCTCTATCTTTCTACATGCAAGTTTCTCATGCCTCCCTTTCAATAAATTACTGCAACTAACAATCTTTATGCATAAAACCCTTTTATGCACCTAAATCAAGAAATTAACACAATTCATCTAGCTAGACAATCTTTTCAATAGATTATTCTTTTCAAGAATATTTAAATAATAACTTTCTCTATCTACATGCAAAAACATATTTTCTATATTGCAATGATTACCCGTTTGTACATGCAACATGTGTCTTTTTCTAACACAATGACCCTTACTTCAATGAACATAATCCTTTCAAGAAACAAACATGTGTTCTCGTTCTTGTATGAATGAGATTCATATGCATGTTTCACAAAAACAATCTTTATTTTTCATCAATTCATGCACAAAAATCCTATGCATGTCTTTATCCACTAAAATCATTGCAGTCTTTAAATAAACAACATGGGTAATATATGCATCGATAATATATGCATACAGATTCATCAAAACCCTTCCAAGAAAATTAATCTCATTAACCTTTCTCTTTTGCAAGAAACTGATAATGTATGCAAAGACATTTTACTTCGAATTCTAATACAATGATGCAAGCAATTATAATGGATATTATTATTGTGCACATATTCATATTAAGAGTCTATAGGAATCATTCTAACATCTCCAAGGAAATTAATAACCTAATTTTCTCTTTTCATAAGACAAGTTTACATACATTCTTTTCATGAAAAATATCATGACAACATCCCTAACTTATCTTTTACCATGCAAATTTTCTTTCAGTAAAGTAATATGATTTCTTTATCTTTTACCAAGCAATTTTCTTTCAAGAAGGTAATATGGTTTCTTTATCTTTTACATGAAAAGTTCACATGCATTCTTTATGAAAAGTAGTATTACTTCTTAGATATTTTTGTTTGCAAGATTCAAGTGCATTCTATTTTCAAGAGTAACAACATCCCTACAATATATTTTTTTAATAAAACAACATGGTTTATTTGTTTTTAATATGTAAATTTCTCATGCATGTTTTTAGAAAATTATTGCACAGAAACCATGCAGAACCTTCCGATGAAATAATTAATTCCTCTACACAAAAATCCCTACAAATTTGAAGAGTCTAGAATAATATTTCTAATTAATAAAATAACTTATAATTCGTTGCACAAAATACATGAAATTTCTTTCCAAATAAAGTCATGTTTATTTTTCTTTTGTGTGCAATAACCATGAAGACCCATGTGTGTACCTCATGTTTAGGAATACATTTTGTTGGTGCCACAAAATTCCTCACAAAATTTTTGATGATCAATGCCTCAATACTTCACATGATGAAGACTTATGTTGATGAAAATGAAATTCATTTTTCAAGTTTACGAATGAATTTAAAGAACCTGCAGAACTCTCTTTATCTATATGAGTTATCATTTTCTTTATTTGTTTCAAATTAGTTGCCAGCTAAATTATAACGGTTCTTGTTTTCAACCACTTCATTAACCATGGAAAAAATAATATTTTCCATTGTGAATGCCAACGTAAATGTATTTTATGAGGATATTTCAGCCCTCAACCTAAACACGGAAAAGAGAGAAAGAAAAGATAATTATATCTAGATTCTACATGATCCAACATATTAAATTTCAACCATACATATGTCAATAACAAGCTAAAAACAAATATGGCAATAATAAGCTCAAAACCAACCGATGAAACTAAAATGACAGTTCTAATTTTGGTGATTTGTTTCGAGTGGCCTTACAAATTACTAATCCATAATTTTTAGTTTTTACGACAACAATTAAAATGGCGCCAGATATTTTTTCACAATAACAATTAAAATGGCATCACAATCGCTAGTGAACATGGTATCAAAATGTTCCATAAAATGACAATTCTAATTTTGGTGGTCTGTTTCGAGGGGCCTTACAAATTACTGATCCATAATTTTTAGTTTTTATGACAACAATTAAAATGACACCAGATATTTTTTCCACAATAACGATTAAAATGGCATCACAATCGCTAGTGAAGAGGGTATCAAAATGTTCCATAAATTACAGTGAAGAAAATTAAGTTTAATATGTGCGTTGGGAAATTTAGATGATCATAGGAGGAGGCACGAATTGGTTATAATTTATCTAGCATAATAAATTGTGAATCGTTGTTAATTGGGACAAGGTATAGAATGTCAGGTAGGTGAAGAAAAGAATCAAAGTGTGATGTGAGATGATTGAAGGTGAAGAATAAAGTGTGGGCATTAAGAATTTTTGAAAAGGTGTCATCAACATTATTTGTTTGGAATTCTGAAGCAATAAGTTCCGATAAGAAAATTTTACAAATTGACAAAATTTTGAATCTATCATTACCAAATGTTTACTACGCTCTTCAAGAATATTTAAATCTAAATAAGAATAAATAGAAATATAAAATTGTGTGTCACTTATTTGTGGTTATTATAGGTAGTTTTCTTAAATGAGTTAATTATTAAGTGTCCACGTGAACACATGTTCATGACATGCAACACTTAATTAATTTGAGAGAGGTAATTAATGACTAATCTTATTCAGTATTAAATATGTCACTAAATATATAATCATTATTTGACAAAGGTAATGAATTATTAGTGGACCTCCAAGAAATAATGCTCCTCATGTGTTTGGGAGAATATTTAACATACCCCGATAACCTTACATGAAAATGCAGCGAGTTAAAGTTTTTTTACACAAATTACCCATAGGTAATTATTCAAATCACTATTATATATTCCTAATTAACCATTAGATAAGATGTTCATTAGTACATAAAGTAACTTTAGTATAGGAATAGTGTGTTGCATAACCATTAACAACCACTCTTGTAGTATATTAACATAATCTATATGTTGTAACCTTGCATCCATTTCATGATTCCTTCAACCACATTAATTAGTTACATACTTGACATTATCAACATTACATTATGCAATGAATCAACATCACCAAACTAAAATAATAAGCAATCACATCATTGAACACCGGTATATCCTGGAAACCCCGTAGGGTGAAAACCAACAAAAATTTAATTTTATTATTAAATGCTCGTGAGGGTGTTCACCCCTCACTCAATGGATTATAAGGGAGTCCATCCCTTATCCATTATTATAAAATATTACAATGACATATCATTCAAATACCACATACCTAGCTAAAAACTATTACAATTGTCATGAAACCATTTACCCACATATCACCACTCTCTACATCCTTGTGGCATGATTTTTCCATCAGTCAACCATCATGCAACTCGTACTTATTAGCATGGACCATTAATTCTTATCTGCAACAATGTTAAACATAATTTTTCTTTCACACAAATCACCATCCTTCTTGTCATTATTGTTGTCAACGAGCTTTGGTAAGATGATTAGATAAAGAATTAATCAATCAATAATCAATCTCTAAAAACGATATTTTAACATCTATTCATGTGCATACATGAGATGTAAATATAATATCATAGTATGCTTCTCCTAGCAACATTATGCATGTATAAACAAATAATTATCAAGCATGTCAAAATAATCACCATGTTTCTATGATCAGTCTCACACCATCACACATTCATATCCAAAGGAAATCACTAGCCATCCATTTCACTTAAAGGATACTAGCAAATTATCTACGTTTTTCGTGCATGTAATTGGATAAAACTTATTCAAAGATAGCTAGCCCCTTAGATTCTTCTTTGTGCATGTAACTAAGTAATCTTTCTAATACAATAGATATTAATATAATAGAGAAAAATACATGCCCCCTTCTAAGGCAAAGCTAACATGATAGACATCATTATCGTGCATGCAAATGTAAGTCCCTTTTCAAAAAGTGTCTTTCCCAATATAGAGCTATTTATAAAATCTATTGTATGCACAAAGACATGCGTTGCTTTAACCAAAACTAATGTGTTATTCATTATTTATTGCATGCCGATATGTGTATTTTACAAGGGAAATCTAGTGCATTTATTACAATTATTTTTCCATAATATTTGCTATGGTAATATTGTATCATGACTCTTAAGCACAAAACCATTGTGTTCTTTTCAAGAGCACCACAAGGTTTATTTATTCTAATTAACCAAAATATCATAGTTACTTATCTTTTGTTCAACAGATAATTATGACTTATAAACACACAAGGTATTTTTCTAATTAACCAAAAGGTCATAGTTACTTATGTTTTCTTCAACATATAACTATGTCTTATAGACACATCAGGTAGCTATTAAAACTACACATTTCAAAAGGAAATCCCACTTTTCAAGAAAAATAATCTAATTAACTTTTCTCTTTTATTTTTCACCACTCATGAAATTATTTCACAAATTACCCTCTTTAATCTATATTCACTTCCAAGAAAATAACTTGGATTTTTATCCTTTCATACACTAGTACGAAATCCATTTTTAATAAAAAGAGCATGCATCCTATCTTTTCTTAATAAAATGCATATGAAATGTTATATCAAGGCAAACAAGTTTACTTAGCTTTTAATGCTGCAAATAACAATCTTTCTCTACCAAGGAAAAGATATAATAACAATCGTTATCTACATGTAGTAATATATTTTATTTACTGAGAAAAAGTGTGAGTTTTGTGTAAGGACAAATTCCAAAGCATCTTCACTTATCTTCCATTAAAAAAATGACAAATCTACTTAGTTTTTAACACACAAGATTCACATGTAATCTTTGTAATAAAATCTACAGATTTACTTAGATTTTGTGTGCAAGAATATTCATATTGCATCTTTTATTTTCAAGAAATAGAATGTAAATAAAATTTATCATTATATTTATCTTTAACCCACTCTCATAAAAAATTGTCAAATCTTACTTGAAGGATAACAAAGGGCGGTAATAAAATCTACACATTTACTTAGATTTTATGTGCAAGAATATTCATATTGCATCTTTTCTTTTCAAGAAATAGGATATAAATAATATGTTTACCTATCTTTTCAAAAGACAAGTGAATAAAACACATATTTTGCAAGTTACTTATCTATACTTTTGCCTCATTCCAACGGGCATATTTTTATTAGCACTTCCAGATCTAATTGTGCGCATTTTGACAATGTAAAATAATGGAACGTGCTTCAAAATCGCATCCTTCTCCTATACTTACAAACATAATTCATTTCTAATCTTTCTTAATATGCACGACTCTCCATACTGTACAAGGGATTTTCCTTTAATAAACAAAATTGATGTGTGCACCTTCCCCTAACACCAAAGAGAGTCCAATTCTACCACATACCCTTTTTTTCAGGCCTACTCTCCATTTCTTTTTCTTGGAACTGTGTTGAGCCTCAAACTTACACTTCTTTACACAGCCTCCCAGCCTCTTTTTCCTATTCATTTCCCTATTTTGCCACTCATTCCCTCCATCAATTTGCTCAAATCGATGTATTTTAGGACTTTTTACATGGTTTTCTAATTATGTTAATCACTGTGTTCGGTTTAGAATTTTGGTCCAAGGTGTTGCGTTTCCGCAGCTCATACAGGGTTTACACAGGATTTTCCACAGCTGATCCCAGTTTCCGCAGCCAAACCTGGATTCCGCAGCTGTTTTATTAAACGCTATGTTCCAGGTGTCCTCCGGGAAGAAGAGCCACATGGGCAAGTTCGT
>APFE031072399.1:0-52817 GCA_000404065.3 Pinus taeda
TAAAATTTATATAGAATATTTTGATTGTAAAATGAGCTATGGTTTTATGGACATGTAGCGTTCATAAGTTATGGTATTGGTCCATGGTATTGTAAGAAAATCTATTTATAAGTTAACAAATTTCATAGTAAAGTGGAGGGTGAATCTCCAGAATTAAAAACCAACTATTTAATTTAGGCATAGTCTAAGTTATAGACAGAATAGTCCTTTTCAAGGGAATTGAGCAATACAATTTCAAACAAGATTGTGATTTTTTGGTTTTTAATATACATTTTTGAATGCTTAATTAAATTCAACACCTTGAAAAACCACTAAAGCTCTCCAATTTTGTAAATTAAACATTTTAAACTCAATTTTTTAAAAATATCTACTAAATTTAATTAAAACTAATAAAAAAACTATCTTGAAAAAATAAATAAAATTATACCTTTAATTTATATAACTAATATATTAATAAGTAATTTAAAAAACTATTAACTTGAAAAAAAATTAACCTTTCGAAAAACTCACTAATAATTCATTTTAAAAAAATTAAAACAAATATGAATACAAAGTGACATATTCAAATTCTGGACATGGACATCTTACCTAAAATTATAATAAAAACACTTGGAATTGGTGTCAAAGTGCTGGCATACTAAGGTGAGCAGTTTATCTCATATTATAATAATAATAATAACAATGGGAATCTGTGTAAAATTAATAAAAAAACCAATCCAATTATCCATTACTATGAAAATTAGTTTATTTATTTAATTATGTATATTATAAACAATGGGAAAAGACCAGAAATCCAGCTCACACTTCAAAAATTATTTCACCAAACAAATAAAGCTAGATTACTTTTTATAATTTATGCGGTAAAGAGCGGGAAGACCGTTATATCAGGGGATCGTTTTGTGGACTTGTATGGTTTTATATAACCCATGCGGGAGGGCTGGATCCTGAAAGTGGAGCGCACTGAGGAGAGCTGTGGAGGGTCTGAGATTTATTTTTTTCGCGGAGAGCTGTGAAGGGTCTGAGATTTATTTGATTTATTTTTTTTGGGTGTAGAGCTGGGAAGGGCCCGAGATTTTTTTCGCAGGAGAAAGAAATATTTTAACCATGGAAACAGAAATCTGGCAAAGGCTCCCAGAGGTGTTGTTGCATATGATTTTAGCGAAGCTTCCCATTAGGGTTCTGGGCAAAATGAGGGCTGTCTGCAAACAGTGGAAAGATCTACTGTCTTCTCGTGATGCCTTCGAAGGGCTTGTTCCAAAATGGTCGCTTTGTTGCACCCCGGGGTTTCTGATTCAGATCCATTGCGATACCAAAGATGACGTGGAATTTTGGGTTATAGAAGGATGCAGTACTGGTTCACACATTTACAAAGTGCCTTTGCTCAATTGCATAGTTTTGAATAGTTGCAAGAGCATCGTGTGTTGTCATGAAAGAGGGGATCGGTTGGCTCTTTCCATAGGAATTCCTGGTACCCAGAATTGGAGACACCTACCTCGTCCTCCTATACCTGCCTACCACTTCAACCACTTCAACCACTTCAATGGAATGGTTTTCGACTCTTCCACAAGGCGTTGCACTGTCCTTCTAGGTTGTTCTTCGTTAAACTACCAATTGCAAAAAGGTCAAGGTGTTAATAGAAGAATGATGGAGATGTGGATTTATGATTCAGAATCCAACGCGTGGACTCAACATTCCACCATGGTCCCAGATCATATCTGTCCTTTTGGTAAGGGTATTTTTTGTCAAGGAAAATTTTACTGGGCGTCTGTCACGCTGGATTCCCGTATCTTCATTGCAGCCTTTAATATTGCTGACGGAATCTGGACAGAAATCCCACTGCCCCAGGGATGGCGCATGATTTATCCAGGAGATTTTGCTGAATATGATGGGCATTTCATGCTAGTGGATCGACGGGATGCTGATTTTATTCGCATGTGGAAGTTGAATGAAGCGGGAGAATATGAAATATGGTGTGATTTTCGCGTCAGTGCTTTGTCAAAACTATACTTTCCGTCATTTCCTTTGGTGACCGTGAACAGCAGTGGGTTTATCGTGGTAGTTGATTGCGGATTAAATATGTCGATATTCAACTCTACGGGAAATTCGATCGTCCATAAATTGGAATTACCAGGACGTCGCACGTCTCAAACACCAGTTCGAGGGTTTGCATCAGCTTTCGAATCTTCCAACCTGATGTGGCCTTAGTAATTCTTCTCAAACACCAGTTCGAGGGTTTGACTCAGCTGATGTGGCCTTAGTAATTCTTTTGGAGGATAACAATTACTTTGTTCAAATATAGCAATTAGGGTTCATCCCAAAACGGAGAATAATTGATAGTGGAATTCAACTAGAGAGGTTTATTTTCTGTGCTTCACAGTGAAGGAGGATTTGCAAGTATTTTTATAGTTAAATAAATTTGGATGGAATAGGAATGGTTTGGTTTGAATCAGCTACCTTAGTAATTTTTTTTGGAGGATAACAATTACTTTGTTCAAATATAGCAATTAGGGTTCAATCCAAAATAGAGGATAATTGATAGTGGAATTCAATTAGAGAGGTTTATTTTTTGTGGTTCTCTGTGAAGGATGATTTGCAAGTATTTTTATAGTTAAATAAATTTGGATGAATAAGAATTGTTAAATAAATTTTGATTGGATAGGAATAGTAACTGAGTTAATTATGATATTGATAGGAATATAAGAATAGTGAGTAATTTGGGTTGCAGAGGATAATCTGCACATACATTTATTGTTAAATAAATTTAAATTTACACTGGATGGTTATGGTTAAATAATTTTAGATTTGATAGGAATAGTGATTATGAAATGAATTCTTATAATGATAATGAATTCTTATAGTGATAGCAATATTGATTGATTTGGATTGAATAGAAATACTGATTGAGTCATTAATTCTTTGGTATTTAAGATGTAATTTTTTATATTGTTTCAGGTTTTTTATTCAAATTATTAAATTTTACTGACAATTTTCTAGCTGCCATACTAATAAATTTAATGCATTTTGACTTTTATTATTTTTAAAAATTTAAAAAAATAATAAAATGAAATGAATAAATTCAATTTTTAAAATGAATAAATTCAATTTTTTTGTTTAATCCAAATATGAATTCAAATTAAAATTATATAACTATAATTACAACTTTACTTCCCTTTAACTAAAACTCAGCCTTTTTAATTTTGCAAACTCTCTCCAAAAGATGTCACCTGTCACTCTAATCACTTTTTTCCAAATCTCTAGCAAATGATATCACACCAGAAACATTTGGAGCCAGACTATGCTTAAAGATAATGTATATATATTCAAAGATAACTTGCATCATTGAGCAAGTCGTTTTAGATATTGATGATGTTAACCTTACTTGTTGATTCGGTTATATAAATTTGGTTGATTCGGTTATATAAATTTGGTGAAAGAAGGATACGGTCAAAATGTCGAGCAATCAAGCAACTGGCTTTTATTTTTAAACTAGCTTGTCAACATCAAACTAGCTTCTATTTTCCTGTGATCAATATAACATGATTTACCCATCAGGTGGAATGTCCACCATGTATTCATGATCAGATGCTTCTCGATTCAGTTAGACCCATCACGTGGAATGTCCACTGGGTATTCATGGTCAGATGCTTCTGCATTCTATTAGAGTATGAACATCTCTATGGTATGATTAGATCATGAAAAAAAAATGATCTAATGCATTGTATGGTTGGGATTTACCCATCAAGTGGAAGGTATTCATGACCAGATGCTTTTTGATTCAAGGTATGAACATTTATATCGTATATGATTAGATTATGAAAAAAATATATTTAATGCATTGTATGGTTGGGATGATTGAGGGAAAAAAATGATTTAATTAAAATATTTGATAATTTTTTATTAAAATATTTATTTTGAAATGATAATAAAAGTAATAGAATTAAAAGATTGAATATAAACCAGATGGGTTTGAAAATAGTGTTTGTAGGGTTTTATTATTTAATTTAATCAATTTTATTTGTTAGTTTAAGTGAACAATTTAACATTTTAACATAATTATATTGAATAAACATAATAAGCATTTTTTATAACTAATTTTCTATGACATTTTTATATAATCATTTTTAGGTGTATATATTGATTATGATAACAATCATAAGTGGTTAAATTAATTAGAAAACAGTTTTCTTTATATCAAAATAGAAACTTTATAAGTATGATCTTTATATAAATAAAGTTAATATTTTACTAAACTACTAACTTACTTACATTACATACATCTTCCTTATATTGAGTTGAAGAGTTGTTAAGTAAAAATTCTTTCTTTCCCCTTATTATCATATTCTTATTAATATTATTTAATCTTCTTATTAACTTTATTGTATTAATTTGAAATGGATAAGATGGAGATGGAACACTTCTTTGGTAGCTTGGTAAAATGTTAACATTATTTACACAAGATCATACTTGTAATGAATTCCATCTTTCACATAAAGAAAATACATTTTCTATCAATTTAATGATTTATTATTGTTTAATTAATCAATATATACACCTAAAGATGATTCTATAGAGACGTTTTAGAGATCATTACTCATTGATTGTTGATCACAATTATTATGTAGATTCGATATGATTGTGTTAACATGTTAAATTGATTACTTAAATTAATAAATTCAAAGTGAATAAAAAAGGGCTCCAAATGCAATTGTCAAACCTAAAATTTCCTATTTAAATAAATAGTGACCTTAGTTACTTTGTTTATATTTAACTTTTTAATTCTACCACTCTACATCCTAGTATGGGATAGATTTCATGTAAAAATGTAAGTATATTTCATGTAAAAATGTAAATTCTACCACTCTCATTCTTATTGTGTTGCTCTATAACCTATGGGGTAGATTTCATGTAAAAATGTAAAGAAGTAAACGCATAAACATGTTTACTTAATGTAAACATAAACTTAATGTTTAACATTTAACATTTTTAATCTAATGTCACTTCTAATTAAAATTCAATGTAATTATTATTATTACAATGTCAAAATTATAGTGAGCTGGGGAGGCTTCTCTCCAAGCTTTTTGAGAATAGGAATAAAATCTTAAATCAAAATAAATAATTTGTTTCTTTAGGTCTCATAGACCAAGTTTGGTTTCACCCGATGTTAACCACCATCGTCATCATCATCATCATCATCATCGTCATAAAGACAATATAAATTTAAAATATAAAGAGGTTTACTAACACTCAAAAAGAGGTATGGCAAATAAATGAAAATATAAGTAAACTAGAGGTATGGTAAATAAATAAAACATTTTTTTTATATTTAATCCTAAGTATGGTAAATAAATAAAAATGCAAATAAACTAGAGGTATGGTAAATAAATAAAAATATATTGAATAGCATTAGAAATCAATATCTATTTATATACCAAGCCTATGGGCCAAATACCATTGTAAATAAAAGAGATATGATAAATAAATAAAACTATAAATAAACTAGAGGTATGGTAAATAAATAAAACCTATTTTATATTTACTTCTTAAACCTCTTTATACTTACTAACACTCAAAAAAGAGGTTTTATTTAGGTGAAGCCTATGGGCTAAATACCATGGGCCAAATTATTATTTATACCATGCAAAACAAATATTACTAACCCTAATATTAATATTAAAAGATTACTATTGTTATGATTATTAAATATAATATTCATATTAGTATATTATAATATTAATATTATTAATTTTAATAACTTTGGGATTAATAAATATTAATTTTTTTATCTTATAATATATCATGATATATATTAGCTCTAGATATATGTGGGAGCGAAGAACAAAGGCATAGAGTGATAGAGGTGGATACATAGGGGGAGTGACAAGGGAGAGATGTAGATAAAGTGAAGGAGAGGGGAGAGGAGGAATGAAGAGAGAGAGAGGGAGAGGAGTGAGAGAGGTAGAGAAGGGTAAGAGAGGGAGAGGGAGACACAAAGATAGAGGGGGAAGAGAGAGAAGGAGAGAGGAAGGGAGATAGTGAGAGGATTAGAGGGTAGAGAGAGAGAGAGTGTGTGTGTGAGAGAGAGAGATGGGGGAAGATAGAGGAAGGTAGGAGATAAAGGGAGAGAGAGAGAGAGTGATGGAGAAGAGAGAGGATTTGAGGGAAAAGAGAGAGAGAGAGAGAGTAATGGGGGAAGAGAGAGGAAGGTAGGAGAGGAAGGGAGAGAGAGGAATAATGAGAGATAGAACTTGAGAGAGAGGAGGAGAGTGATGGGGGAGGAAGAGAGAGAGAGAGAGAGAGTGATGGGGAAGAGAGAGGATTGGAGGGAAAAGAGAGATAGAGATAGAGAGAGAGAGAGAGAGTGTATTGGGGGAAGAGAGACGGAGGTAGGAGAGAAAGGGAGAGAGAGGAAGAATGAGAGATATAACTTGAGAGAGAGGAGGTGAGTGATGGGGCGAGAGAGAGGATTGTCAGGAAAATAGAGAGAGAGAGAGAGAGAGAGAGAGAGAGAGAGAGAGAGGCGGGGGAAGAGAGAGGGAGGTAGGAGAGAAAGGGAGAGAGAGGAAGTCTATAGGTTTTAACCTCGTACAAAAATTACTTGCATACGAATTCTAAATCACAGGAAAAATAAAAATGCGAGAGCATAACACATAAAACACATATACACAGAGATTTCCCACTCGATCCCAAAACCAGGACTACCAACTTGATTTTTCATTATGTTCCTTTCAATGTTACAATACATATTTATACATGCTGAAGCCTCCAATACCATGGACCGAAAGCCATCGCGTCCAAAACCATGGACTGAAAAACATAGGTAGGTTCGCCCAACCTAATATAGGGTCCAATTTTTTTTTTCAACGGGCATTACCCCGAACCCCGTAGAGGGGGGCTACCCACCCCCCTCAAGCCCCCCAGACAAGGGGGGCTGTCACCCCCCTTGTGATCCCCCCATTGCGCAATCAGCACAACGAAGGGGGGCTCCGCCCCCCCTCTAACCCCCCGGTTCACTGCATCAGGTAGTCGTGGAAAGAATATAACACAACCGAACAAAGTCTGAGAGAGTGAACTTGAGAGCAGGAGGGAGAGAGGAGGGGAGAGGGAGGTATAGGGAGATGGATTTAGAGGGGGAGAGAGGGAGGGAAGAAGAAATACATAGAGAGTGAGAAGTGGATAGAGAGAGATACTCACAAGGGAGAGGTGGCAAGAGAGTGTGTATGTTTGGGGGTGAGATAAAGAGACAAAGAAGGAGAGATGGAGAGAATGGGGTACAGAAGGAGAAATTGTCCATAAATTGGAAATTCGATGGTCCATAAATTGGAATTACCAGGACATCGCAAGTCTCAAGCATGACCAGTTCGAGGGTTTGCGTCAGCTTTCAAATCTACCAACCTGATGTGGCCTTAGTAATTCTTCTCAAACATTTGGAGAACAAACTATGCATTCAATAAAAAATAATAAAAATTACTTACATGTTGGCATGTATATATATTCACAGATAACTTGCATCATTAAGCAAGCAGTAACCATATCAATCATTAAAACCAGTAACCATATCAATCATTTTAGGTATTGATGACGTTAACCGTATTTGTTGAATTAGTGAATGTTATATTGTTTTTGGAGTATTGAGAAACATAAACAATGTTTTTGTATAAATTTGGTGAAATATAGATATAGTCAAAATGTCAAGCAATTAGCTCATTTTCCATGTGCTCTCATGCCGCATATATGAAGCTCTATATAGGTGGGTATAGCTAGTTGCTGAAGAAGGGAGAGCACACTGAGGAATATGATCAATATAATTTACCCATCACACCAGGTATTCATGCATCAGATGTGTCTTGATTCTTCAATTAGAGTATGAATAATTATATGGTATAATACAGGGTATGAAAAAAATTTGATTTAATCAAAATATTTGATAACTTTTTTATTACTAGTATAGATTTGTTTTAGGTACTAATCAAATATGAGCAGAGATCAATTTTTTTATGGCCAAAGTTGTTTTAGAGTCCAAAGTACAATACATATGGTTGGATTATTGAAAAAAAAATGATTTAAATAAAATATTTGATAACTTTTTTTTATTAGCAACGTAGATGCATATTTATTTTAAAATCATAATAAAAGTGGTAGAATTAAAAGCTTGAATATAAATTGTAAAGGAAGTCACTATTTAAATAGGAGATTTGAAGTTTGAAAATAGTGTTGGGAGTATCTTCTTACTCAATTTGAATTTATTGATTTATTTGTTAGTTTAAGTGATCAATTTAGTATGTTAACACAATCATATTTGCTGAAGGTTTCTTATTTCAACTTAAGGTGGATGAAGATCTCTTGACTTTTACAAGTTTGAAAATAGTGTTGGGAGGATCTTATTACTCAATTTGAATTTATTAATTTATTTGTTAATTTAAGTGATCAATTTAGGATGTTGACACAATCATATTTGTTGAAGGCTTCTTATTTCAACTTAAGGTGGATAAGGATGTCTTGATTTTTTTTTTTTAATTGAGGGCCTATATGACAACACCTCCCTAATTTGTTAATGTAAGTAGTATTTTTATTGTTTTTAAATGTAATATTAAGTGACAACTCCTCCCTCATATTAGGTTGTAGAGACCCTTTGGGCTCAATAAATGTAATATTAAGTGAAACACCTCCCTCATACTGGTTTGTAGAGAGAGCCTCTTGGCTCAATTATTATATTTTTAAAGAAAATATATTTTTTTATTAAGCCAATGAATGTATTTTGGAATAGGGCTTCCAAAATTTTTAACTTAATTATGAATAATTATTAGATGGATAGTAAGGATTTAATTTCCATCAAATATTCTAGCATATTCTTAATAGTGTTCACAAATCAAAGGTTGATATTTATCTTCAAAGTAGTTATGTTATTTTATCTTTTTTTAATTAAATTACTTAATTAAAAAATATCATATGAACAAGTGTCATATGAAATGATTCATGAATATTTGGGCATATGGTATTGATAAGTCATGGTATTCTAACAAAATCTCTTTGCAAATTAAGAATATCCATATTAAAGTGAAGGTGAATCTCCAAAACTAAGAATTTGGTTGATTTTTTTCTAAAATTTATAGATATATTTAACTTATGCATTAACTCTTTTTATAATTATTAATAATAAGAATTTGAAATAAAGTTCAAAGCCAATGGAGAAGACCTACCAGCCCAGTTCTTCTCACAACATTAAAGAAAGTGATGGCATGGTCATTTCCCCTCATTCCACTACAAGAAGTATAAATTGAAGATCTAATATGGACTCATGAAAGACTGCGTCGAGAAGGAGAGCTCTCCGGTGGTGCGGTTGGCAACAAAAGCTAACAAACAATGCCTTGTGCATGCACACTACTAGCAATTCGATAAAAATTATTGTAGCAAACACCTTTAGTTAATATATTTCTCTTATTTATATGTATTGGAACATAAAGTATTGTATGTAAGGTGGCTCCATTGAGGAATATTTCCCTAGCATTTTTCAGGTTTTTCTGGTCTCCCTATGTCCCTTTCATTCCCAAGTATCTCTCCCATTAATTTCCTCTGTCGATTTGTTTCAAAATCAACCCCTCTAGTTACTTTGGGCTCTGCTCTCCTTAAAGCATTTTCCCCTATTCTCATTAACCCCTTACTCATGCATTGGATCTCAATGCTTTCTATATTTTTGAAACATTGGTTTATATCCTTCTCAGGTTACCATGCCAAATCAGAGAATGCATTCAAGGCTTAGGTCTGGGGTGGTGGCTCCTCACGAAGACCTAGATCCCAGTCTCAAGCCAAGTCTAGTGCCGAAATATACCACTGTGTCACTCCATCTAAAGTTCAAGAAGAAATTTAGCAATTGGAATCCTTAACCATGACTAACCCTCAAGCATATTTAATATTTGAAATTCAAGTTGAATTAGTTTATTGGGTCCTTGGCCCTAGCCACATCAAGGAACATAGAAGCCAATATTTTAACTCTATCACCCTTCACTAGCAAATGAAAAATCGGTTGGGGCTAAAAAACAAGATTATAGCCTCCCTCAATGAAATCCAACAGGTTTAATGCCCCCAACACTCTTTTTTGGTTAACCTAGATTCATGTGTCACCCATATTGAGGGATATCTTCACAGTGGGTCCATCTCTAGCCCATGAGCATATGTTCCAACCCCACTAACTTCTCTAGTTGAATGATACATGCACAAGTCTTTTTGTTTTATGTTTTTCAATATGTAAGTTTGTTTTATTTTCATAGATAAGCTAAAACTATGGATGATTAGATTCACCCAACATATTATATATAAAAAGTTTGACTATGTATCCAGACAAGTCTCAAGGTGTAAGAAAGCTTAGACAATAGCTTCAATTTTGATTATTTTATTGGACAAAAAATTGGTAAGATGCCTCCACTTTTTCTCCTTTGGTTTCCCTTGCTACAAGCCATGACAATGAGAAGGCTAATTGTTGAGCTTTGTAGGTCAATTGTATGATATAATAGAAGGTAATTAATTAACAAACAAAAATATCGAAATAAAGTTATAACCTAGTTGATTTTTATGATTTTTTAATTTTAGCAAATGTAAGATGTATCATGAAGTATTTTGATGCTTATCATGGATTGGTGTCTATCGATGTTTACCATCCATTTAGTTTATAGGGTTGCACTAGTTATAAATGTGAGTATGTGTACAAAGATATCATATAAATAATATAATGATTTTTAATTTTTCTTGGTTCAACAAAATTTTGTTACATAATAGTTTTCATATTGTAATTTTAAATTAGTTTAGTTGTTTTAATGTAGAAATGGATTATGTTAAAAATATTCTCATTTACAATATATAATGTCTTCTCAAGATCTTAAAGCTTCACAACATCGTGGAATTTACATTATCCTATAAAACAAATTGCACTAGAACAAATTTATTCTTACCAACACATGATTGGAAGTTGAATGCATTAATTAAATGTGTGCATTAGAAGAATTTTTCAGCCTAAAAGTGGCCATTAAATTTTCATGTAATTCCATGTCATAATACATAAACCAATCAAAATCCTTTAAGGAGAGAGTCCATATAGGTTGCTAGAATTTTTTATTTTTGTGGAAAAATCTGTGAACAGTTTTTGAAACCAACGTTTCGGACTAGCTTAGTGAGTCCATCATCAAGGCAATGAGATTTGTATTTTGAGAAGAGAGAGCGTGAAAGTACAGAGCTTATTAATAGTTATTGAAAAAAAAAGAAATTTTGATGACTTATTTTGTAGTTGGCTTACAAATGATTAATTAATTAATAATTATTTTTATTATTTATTTAAATAAGTATTATTTATTTATATTTATTGATTTAGTTTATATTGTATATATATATATCTATATATATATATATATATATATATATATATATATATATATATATATATATATATATATATATATATAATATATATATATAGATATAAGATAGATAGATAGATAGATAGATAGATATATATATATATATTCATTCATTTATTTATTTTTATTTTTTGAAATCTATTATTACTTGTTTAAGATCCTTAGCTATATGTTAATTGTTTTACTAAGAATGTATATAATTTTAAAGATTAGTTTTGAATTTTTATGTTAACTTATTTATTATGTGATCTTGTTAAATTTTATTTAAAGGAGAGTTAGATAGGGAGCTAGCTATGATAGGTTATATTTATTTATTTATTAATTAGATAATTTTGTTTATATATTAATATTAATATTTATTTATTTATTTTATTTTTTTAATGAATGTGTGTAAATTTGTGTTTATTGCTTTTTTATTTTATTTAATAGGGGTTTCCAGCTGTTACTTAACTTTAGTCCATCATCTCTATTCATGTTGTTGGAGGATTTTTCGATTTCAATTGCTTCTTTCACCCTTCTTTTTAAATAATGGTCTTCCTTGTGAATTAATTTTGCTTGTTCCATGCAAATATAGTGTGAGGAAGAACATGCATGCTCAGCTAGACCTCATTTTTCCGACCTATTTCTTGAAATATCATTAATATGTTCTTTTAGCCTAATGCCAAAGGATCTCCCTATTTCACCTATATATATTTTGCCACATGAGCAGGGAACCGAGTATACTCCTTTGTGATTTTTTTGGGTCTATTAGGTCCTTGGTAGAATCTAGCATCTTTTTTATGGTGTTAGGGGGTGTGAAGGAAACCATAATGTTATGCTTGGTGAGAATTCTCGTGATTTTGTCTGTGGTTCCTTTAATATAGGGTAAGGAGATTCTAGGGTTTTCTAGGGTTTTTCTTTTTTGGGTATTGGTTGTGGATTCTTCAATTATTTTTTGGATAATGTTTTTTTGATAGCCATTGTTTATAAAGACCTTGTAGAGATGGTTAAGTTCTTCTAAATGTTCAGGGTCAGAGATTCTCGAAGCTCTGGTAGCTAGGGTTTTGATGACACCGACTTTTTGCTTCGGATGGTGGTGGGAATTTGAATGAAGGTATTTGTCAGTGTGAGTTTGTTTCTTGAAGACTTGGTGGCTTAGTTTGCCATTTTTCTTGGTAAGGAGGACATCTAGGAAGTGGAGCTGGTTGTCTTTTTCAATACCAATAGTGAATTTAATGTGTTCTGAGAGGTTGTTTAAGTGGGATAAGAATTCATTAAGTTGATCTAAACCATGTCTCTATTTCATGAAAATATCATCTACATATTTTTTCCATTCATCAGGGGTAAAGGGGAAAGATTTAAGGGCCATTTGTTCAAAATGTTCCATGTATAAATTGGAAATCAGTGGAGATAAAGGAGAACCCATCAAAACTCCATGAGTTTGCTCATAGATTTTACCTTTGAAACTGAAGTATTAAGATTTAAGGCAAATGCCTACTAGTTCTACAGTTTCATGGTCTGTAATTTTCTTCAATACTTCTATGGCTTTATCTATTGGAATCATAGTGTAGAGAGACACTACATCAAAGCTAACTAGGAGATCATTGTCACTAATTTCTAGGTTTTTAATCCATTCTATGAAAGAAGCGGAATCTTTGATGTAAGAGGGAGTGTTACCGGATAAAGGTCTACGCTTGTTTGCAAGGTATTTTGCCAACCAGTAAGTGGGTGATCCTATGGTGTTCACAATGGGTCTGAGAGGAATTCCAGATTTATGGATTTTGGGAACACCATGAATTCTAGGGATGATGGCGTTATTGGGTATTAACCTGTTCTTAATAGAAGAATCAGGAAAGGAGTTTTTGATTTTGTTACTAACTAGGCAAAGGATTTTGTTGCTAGGGTCCTTGTTAAGAATTCTATAGCAGCCACTTTTGTTAAGGTGTTCTTCCATCTTATTATCATAATCTATCATATCCATAATAACAGTGGCATTTCCTTTGTCTGTTTTTAAAATTATGATGTCCTTGTTCTTCTTGATGTTTTTTAAAGCTATGGATTCTTCTGTGGAGATGTTGTTGGGAGGAGGTCTGGCATTTCTGAGAATTCTGGCAACATCCTGTATTATTTCTTCTGCAACATTTTGATTTGTGTTTCTAATGATGACCTCAATGTTACTTATGATATCATTCACAAGTATTTTCGCTGGAGATAAAGCAAAATTAAGGCCTTTTTCTAGTAGCGCTTTCAAGTTGTCATCTAATGCCAGATTTGAGAGGTTGATAACTGTTGAGTTTTTAATTGATTTGTTGTCGCCGGATTTTTCCTGCACCAAAAGGTTGCAAGGGTCTCGATTGTGAGAAGAATGGTTGGTTTCAAACTGCGTGGTGATGGTGGTACAGTTTTTAATTGATTTGTTGTCGCTGGAATTTTCCTGCACCGAAAGGTTGCAAGGGTCTAGATTGTGAGAAGAATGGTTGGTTTCAACCTACGTAGTGATGGTGGTATGGTTTTGAACAAGAGAACTGTGATCATTGCCATCTATCTGCGTATTGGTGAGAGCGTGTTGTCTGATGGGAGCACGGTGTTGGATATCATCGATGTCTTGTTTCTGCGTATTGTCTTCTACAATTTAGTTTTCCCTTGCGCTGTCAGGTTGTTTAATTGCGTGTGTGTATCTTCAGTGACTACAATCTGCGCTTTATGGTTGTCCAATTGCGAGCTGGTACCACCACAATGCGAACTGTGATGGCTCTTGTAATCACGTTTATTGCTTTCTTTCTGCGTGTTGTTTTCTTTGCTAGAGAGAGCGCCTTGTGTGATGGGAGTGGTATAGTCGTTGCCATCCCCTATGATATTAAATTCAAACTGTATTGTCATGTTGTCAGGTTGCACGACATTAGTTGTAACTTGTGCTTTCAAGCTGTCCAACTGCGTGATGGTGGAATCATAATGCTTGCTAAGCTAGTCCGAAACGTTGGTTTCAAAAACTGTTCACAAGTTTTTCCACAACAAAAAAAAAAACAAAATCCTTTAAATTTAAAAGGAAACACATGCAAATATTTTGGAGGGAAAATAAGAAAATTGTTTTTTTTTAATTGTATTTTTGGCTTATCTCCTTATATGTTTACTCAAATTTCAAGTGTAGAGACCAAAATTATTTCAACTATTGTTATTTTTTAATTTTTCCTTAGGAGTCAACTTTTGGGCTGAAATTTCCTCTAATGCATTGAGAATGTCAAGGTTTATTGAGACAATTTATTAGAGTTGAGTTTGTTACTTGAGACATTGGTCAAAACAGGAAGAAATATAACATTCTATATGGGTATGGGTGAAATTCTCACAATTAAATGATAGTGAATAGTGAGAAAGGAAAGGCTACAGTAAACCAATTAAGAGAGTGAGGGCCAGGAAACAATAGTGTCATAGTAGGGGACAAGGATGCCACAAAGAATAGTCGAGAGAGACTAATTCCAAAAGGTGCAAACATATGCACACCTAAAGTGGATAAAACTCCAAGGTCTGAAATAATTTCATCTAAGTCGGTGAATATATTCAATACATGTAGAATCACTTAATCATAGGAATTTTAAGGGCATATGGTCCACCAAGAGGGCCCTAATCTAGTGGAAGAACACTAGATGAAAAATGAAATGGCATGTAGACATGGAATTAGGCTCAAAATGGTTCTTTAGTACTATATCTATTAATTTGCAGAGAGATAAAAGGTCTTTGAGAATGGTGAGAGTTGCCCAAATTGACATATTTTTAATACGTACATAATACCTTTTTATTTTAAACTTTCCATTCTTTCTTATTGCCTTTTCCATCCATATTGATTGATTTGTGGTCAAGGTACAAATATCCTTCTATGTGTCATTTTAATTCTTATTTTTATGCATTTTTTGGAAATTATTTCGTTTATGCACTAACAATGGCATATAGGACACAAGATTACACAGGTATTACTCAATGTTGGTGTCTCAATAGTGGTTATTGTTGAGAAATATAGTGCAGCTAGGTTAGGGTGATTTCTTTTTACCTTGATAATTACTTGTGATATTCTTTTACTTTTCATTATTACTAGCTTCTTATTCACTTATTATAATTTTGTTATTATCATCAAACAACTACCAAAACATGAAGATTAATAGTACACAAGGAAACAAGATCTAGGTTGCTAACCAAGGCAAAAAACCCTCCTAGAGAGGAAAACCCACAAGTAATTCTTCTCTTCTTATAGAATCTTCAAATGATTAATCCCAAGACGTTAGAACTAAGATAGAGACCCCTCCAAGACCAAATCAACCTTCCTTCTTGATTGGATTTCCTTACACAGCTTCCGATAACAACCTTCAACCTTCCAACAACGTTTCTAGCAACTTCGACCCCCAACAATAATTTATGTAAATTTGACATAGCAACTTCGAACTTGATGTAGTTTCACAACTTCAACCTTGATGTAGCTTCACAACTTCGGCCTTGATGAAACTTCATATGTTCGATTTGATGCAGCTTCACAACTTCGACTTTGATGCAACTTCACAGTTTCAACCTTGATGTCGCTTTACCTCTAAATTTAACTTCACAACCTCGACTTTGATACAGCTTCCTAACTTTGTCCTTGATGCAACTTCACAAATTTGATCTTTATGCAACTTCAAAGCTTTGACTTTGATGTAGCTTCCTAGTTTCATTGCACATTAGAAAGAGAGAAAGAAAGACCCAAAACTTCAATTCTAGCTTATGTTTTGAGCTTCCCTTGCCTTTTGGACTTCTTCTCGTTAATATCAAAGTTCTTATCTTGATCTTTCACATGTCTTGGATGTGTAGTTCAAATGAGATCGAAGGCCTCATATATATAGGATTCCTAGGGGTACAAATTGTGTTCAAGACGCTCACTTGATATCTTGTAGGCCAACTTGATCTTGGAGGGTCTTTTGACATAATTTTGACTCAAATAAATTCTTTTTACTTGTTATGATATTCCCAATGGGATATTTTATATATTGCAATGAATCTTTTAACTTATTAAATTTATGACAAACACTAAAAGCACATAATGGGTGCTTGACCTATAAATAAATTGACCTTGAGCATAAAACTGATGCTATAAAATAATAATAATAAATTTTATTTTTATTTTCACATCAAATACTTAAAATCAAGATTGGATAAGACATTATCAAGACCAAACCTAGTTTCATATTTAAATTGTTGCAACTCCATGTAGGTATTGCAAATCCCTACAAGTATCGCAACTCTCTTTGCTCTAGCAAAGTAAAGTTGTTGCAACTTTGATATATAACCATACTTGCTACAACTCTTCATTATTTATACACCTTTTCATTCTTTTTGTAACTTTTGGATGCAATTATAAAGAGCTGCAATTGTTAATTTTCTAGTGCAATCAATACTAATATAGTTTTTCAAAATTGATAACTACTTCCTGTGATACAATTTGTCTTCTTATAGTATTCCAATCATTAAGCAGTTACACCAGAAAAACTTCAACTGTTTACTTTTTATAATAGAGCAATAGAGATCATTGTAAATAGTAAGAAAGATACAAGAGACACCAAAAGGTTAGGGCATAGCCATGGCAAAACCCACAAGGGTAAAACCCAACCAATATTTCCTTAGGAGAGAGAATTTAGTTTATAAATAGTAAATCAAAATATTCCAACAAGATTCCAAATCTGACCTCAATAAATACCAAGTGAAGTATACAATAGTAGGGCATAATTTCCACCTATGGAAGCTCAAAACAAGAGGGCTGAAATTTATCAACCTCGGTCAAATGGTCACCTACAATTTTGAGTCAAAAGGGTAGAGTTGACTAGCGATCAACATCCCAAAAATAGAATAGAAACTTGTTCTACCAAGAGTTAGTGAACCACAATCAAATTTTCCCTTCTCAGATAAGTCAATGTCTTGTTCAATAGAAGCAAGTATATCCCAAGGCAATGTTGTTCAAACATGAGAATACGAGTTGGTCAACATAGAATAGAAAATCCTCCTTTGAATCCTTCACACATGTGGATGTGTCTCTGTGATTTTTAGATCGAATGATGTGTGGTGATGATGCCAAAATGAGCTTCAACAAAGTCATTTTTATATTTGGTTGAGGAGGTGGTTTTTTCCACATGTGGGGTTGAGTTGTTGACTTTAGACTAACATGGTCAAACAACAAAATTTGAATTTTCTCAATCAATTTTCCAATCAAAAACTGACCATGTCTACCAAATTTTTCAATGCTCCTCTTAGCTATGGAGGTACTTTTGATTCTCTCTCAAGATTAATGTTCTTGACCTATCCATAGGTCCCTCAGCCACAACCTAAGTGAGAGATAAAAGGTACAAGTCTTTCTCTCTAGTAAGATCAATCTCCCTAACCAATCCTTAGGTCTCCTGGCCCACATCCTAAGGAAGAGATCGTAGGAAAGATACATAGCATGAAACACATCCCACAATAGTAGTGGGGCCAATAAGTGAGTCCAAACCAATCATATGCATAGGATACATCTCCCTGACAAATCATTAGGTCCCTCAGCCGATATCCTAAGGGAGGAAATTGAAGATCAATCTATCTAACCTATCCATAGGTCTCTGAGTCTCTACCTAAGGGAGCGATCACAAAATCAGTGTCCTAGACCAAAATTGTCTTCTAGTAAAAACCTAAGGGATCACTTTATGCCTCAGAGTCAAGCTCCCTGACCAGACTCACTAGACTCTCTGTCAATTGACCTAAGAGAGTGACAATATTCTTTATCAATCCATAGGTCTCCTAGTTGCATCTTAATTAAGATTGTCCATAATATGATGTTGTACAATCAATGTTCCCTCTCTCTCAAAGAGGGGTTCTCAACAAATCCGAGTTGTTCTATGAAATATGTAAACTTCATTTGGGACAATGAATTTGTCAACACATCAACAACCAGCTCATCATTAGGGACATAATTTATCCTCACAGCTCTCCCATGGATGATATGCTGGATGTAATGATACTTGATTTTAATGTGCTTCAACTTGTCATAAAATATTAGGTTCTTAGAAAGATTCACACAAATTTGATTATTGTAATATATAATGGTCAATTCCCGCACTTGATTAAACAAAACAAAAAATAATTTTCAAATCCACACAGCTTCACAACAAGTTAAACATGCACCTATATACTCATCTTCAACTGTAGTGAAAGGGATTGAATTTTTCTTTATACTAGGCCATGAAATCATAATGGAGCCCAAACCAAAATAGGATCTAGAAGTGCTCTTCCTATTATTATAGCTTCCAGTCCAATCAATATCAGTAAATCCATGTAGCTTCCATTCTCCATTAGAAACATATGTCAAACCATATTCAATGGTACCATGCAAATATCTCAAAATATGTTTTACTGAAACCTAGTGCACATGTCAGGTGTCATCCAAAAATTGGTTCAACATGCTCACATCATAGAAAATGTCAGTCCTAGTGTTCACAAGATAGTTCATTGAGCCAATCAATTTGTGATACATCAAGGGATCAATCAAATCAGGGTCACAGTCATGTATCTTCTTCAAATTTGTCACCATCGAAGTATCCATGGACCTACAGTCCATCATGCCAAATATATAAAGTACATTTATAGTGTATCTAACTTGGCCAAAAAATATTCCATTGAGATTTTTCAAAATTTCCAATCCCAAACAGTATTGCATGAGACTAAGATCCTTCATCTCAAATTTAGAGACCAACTCCCTATTACACCGGGAAATCAGAAATTCAACCCCTGTTAGAAACAAATCATCTACATACAACACCAACATTAATGGCTTGCCCTCAACAATGTTAAAGTTTAATTTTGGATCAACTACACTCTTATTAAAGCCAAGAGTCATTGCTATATAGCCATCAATATAGGAGTCCATGCAAGAGAAGCACACTCCAACCCATATAAGGCTTTCTTCAATTTTCAAACATACATGTATCTTTATCATGGACTTCAAATCCTTGAGGTTGCTCAATATAGATATCCTCTTCAATAACTCCTTTCAAAAAATTAATTTTGACTTCCATTTGATGTAATTTCCAACCTTCAATAGAAGCAAGAGCAATGAAAAATCTAATAGAAGCATAACTAGTAACAGGAGAAAACATGCCTTATAGTCCTCTACCTATTTTTGGAATAATCCACGAGCCGCAAATCTTTCCTTGTTTCAACACTTCCATCAGTAGCATGCTTGATTTTGTAGATCTACATAGAAGAGAAAACAAAATTTCCTTCATGTCTTGGCACAAATTCTAAAAAATCATTCTTTAATATATATTGATATTCTTCAGTCATAGCATCTTTCCAAACTTGTTCCTTGTTTTCTTCTTCATAGGTGTATGGCTTCTTCTTATGTAGCAATGATGGCTGTCACATCATTTCTACATAAAAAAAGTAATCCTTCAGCTTATTTCTTTCCATGAAGGTCCCACAAGGTGTAGCATGTCCTTCAAATTCATTCAAAGTTATTCTAATCCATGTTGGTATCTTTCTAGTCTCAAGTACAATGGATTTGGGATATTTAACAATATCATGATCATCAAATTCTTCGTGAGGGTCTTCATCCATAGGTTCAAGTTCTTTTGATTCCATAATCTTTGAAGCCACATGTATCTTGTCATCAAAGTCCAAGTGTGAACCCTTGGAATTCTAGAAAGAAAAATTTTCATCAAAGATAAAACCCCTAAAATCCTCAATAAAACATTGTCTTGGAAAATAAACCCTGAAGGCTTTTGAATTCTCATTATAGCTAACAAAAGTCCCTTTCTCCTGAGAAGGTTCCAATTTTTTTCTTTTCTCCTAGGGAACATTAACATAAATAGGACAACCAAATATACTTAAATTCTAAACATTTGGTCTCTCACGTGTGAAGACTTCTTCAAGAGTCTTATAGTCCAATATTCGATGTGGGAACCTATTTTGAACATAAGTAGTTGTTATTGGAACTTCTCCCCACAAAAACACTAGTAGTCCATGATCATGAAGCATGGCCTTGGTAGCTTCCATAATGTTCCTATTCTTTCTTTCGATAGTTCCATTTTGTCGAGGATAGTAGGGAACTATCATCTCACTCTTAATTCCAACATCCTTCCAGAAGTCAATCAACTCCTTGGATACATATTCTACACAATTATCAGACCATAAAGTTTTGATTCTTTTTATTTTAGCATTCTCAACCTGTGTTTTGAATTCATGAAACTTTTCAAACACTTGATACTTGGTATTTAAGAGATAAATCCATGTTTTGCTAGAGAAATCATCACATAATACACGTTGTCACCCAAAGTCTTCTCAGACATATGCCCACAAACATCATAATGCACAAGATATGATATTCCTTTGGATCTACTGTCACTGCTAGTACATATTCCTTTAACATTCTTTCCAAGGCACATCCCATGGAAACTCCATTATGATCAAATTTTATTTCTGGTACACCATTGACAAAATATTTCATTATAGACAATGCTTTATAATGAACATGAGCATAACTTCAATGTCATACACAAAGATCATAGGTGTTGAGTAGCGCGGCTTGAATTAAATGTCCAACTAGATGATATAGACCTCCAATTTGTACACCAATGACTTTAGCATATTCATAGGATGCATCCTTTTTCCATACTAGAATGTGTCCATCCATGTAAGAAATTTTATATCCATTGTCTTGAAGAGAATAAATAGACAACAATTTCTTATTCAAACCAAGAACATATGAGATATTGTTAATAGATACATTACCTCGTAATTCCAATTGGCAGTATGAAAATCCAATCCCTTTGACTTCATATTTTCCATTGTCTCCAATTTAAACTCTTTGACTTATCTTCTTTTCAACCAATTCACTGAGGATTACACAACTTCTAATCATGTTCCAAGAGGCACTGTTGTTTGCCAACCATATTTCATCATGACCTACACTGGAACCTATAGAGGTAGAATAGAATGAGTACTTAGAATAAAAATCATTATTCTTGTGCCTCCTCTTATGAGATGGTTCATTAGATCAGTAGTAGAAACATGATGCTTCTCTCTCCTCCTTTTATCTCCATTCCTTTTATAGTAATCCATTTAATTCCTTTGAGGACAATGATATTGATAGTGACCATATATTTGGAAATGAAAACATTGAACATTTGTTAAATATTTTCTATATCCTCAATCTCAAGAGGGGGGAGGTCGTCCTGTTTATGGAGCATATTCCCTTCTTGGACCAGGTCTTGAATTTTGTCTTCTACTAGAACTTCTTTGAAATATTCCAATATTAGGGATTATTTTCTTGTTACTACTTGAATTAGCTGCAAAAGGTTCTTCACATCCTCTATAATAGAGTCTTGATTGTTCTTGATGAAAAATAATCCCACAATCTAGGTAAACCACCCAAAGCTACAACTACCAATTCTTTGTTAGATACTTCTTCTTCAATGGTTTTGAATTGATCTCTTATTTGTGAAATTTTAACGAATTATGATGCCACTGTATCATTCTTTGTCATCTTGATCTTGTGAATTTGACCCTTTATATTGATTTTGTTGATAGTGTACAACCAAAAAATGGCAACATACATAGCCTTGGAAGACTGATGATCAACAAGATAGGGAATTAAACTATCCTTAAGAAATTCTATAATGATTCATCTTTCCAAGATGACATCTTCTTGAAATTTGTCTTTTCCTATTTGATCAACTAGTTCTATAAATTTTCCTATAACAATACCTAAGACCTTGTGCCCTGTGAGTACTAGGTCAATCCTAGCCTTCCATGCCCTATAATTAGTAGCTCCTTTAAGATTTTTTTTCCTTCATGAAGACATTCATTGATGAAGATTGCTGATCAAAGATAGAAGGTAGAATCCCAAAATCTTCAAAGTGCTTCTCAATTTTCTTCAATATGCTCTTCAAGGTGATCTCATAACCCTTTTCCTTCACCAAAACTCTAATTCCATGTTGATTTTATAGTGCAGTCAAGACTAGTATAGTTTTTCAAAATTGATAACTACTTCCAATGATACAATCCATATTCTTATACTATTCCAATCATTAAGTGGTTTAATGATGAACCACACTCACTAGTTTCTCTTATGTGATTTCTACTGAATGACTTTGCTTAATTCACTTTCTATAATAGAGCAATACAGATCATAATAAATAGTAAGTAAGAGACAACAAACACTAGAAATTAGGCTAAAAACCAAGGCAAAATCCACAAGGGGAAAACCCAACCAATCTTTCCTTATGAGTAAGAGAATTTAGTTCATCAATATTACGTCAAAATATTCCAACAAGATTATAAATATAACCTCAATGAATACCAAGTCAAAACAGTAAACAGACAAAGAGAAAAAAAATTCAACTTCAGTCAAAGGAAAGTTTGCAACAATAAGGTGAATTTCGTCCTATGGAAGCTTAGAACAAGAGGGTCAAAATTCAGTTAACCTCTGTTGAATAGTCACCTACAGTTGTTAGTCAAAGGGGAAGATTTAACCTACGATCCTGACCTAAGAAAAATAGAAACTCGGTCTACCAAGAGTCAGCGAAGCTCAAGAAAATTTTACCTTCTCATAATAGTCAAAGTCTCGGTCAATAGAAGCAAGTCTAGCTCAAGTCAACACTAGTCAAACAAAAAAATACAAGTTGGTCAACATAGATAGAAAACCCTCCTTTGACTCCTTCACACGTGTGGATGTGTCTCTGTGATTTTGAAATTGAATGATGTCTGATGATGATTCCAAAATGAGCTCCAATGAAGTCATATTTATATGTGGTTGAGGAGGTGGCCTTTTCCATGTGTGGGGCTGACTTGCTGACTTTAGGATGACTTGGTCAAACAACAAAATTTGAATTTTCTCCATTAATTCTCCAATGAAAATACTGACGATAGCTACCAAATTTTTCAATAGAAAACTTGTATCACTATCATTGTTGTTGTGACTCTGGTGTTGTGATTACTAGTGTTGTGACTCGTACAATCCCTACTAGTGTTACAATGTTGTAATTCCCCATTTTTCCTATTGTTGCAACTCTAGCGATAATTTTGCAACATTGCACCTATTATGTCAATGCCATAGTGAACCATTCAGCTGTCTTTTTTCCACTAGTTATGTAGCCAATGAATGAATTTTCATGTAGGAAGAAAATAGGAATAATTGGATGACCAAGAAAAGAGGATGATTCAGCCACCACCTATCACACAATTGAATCAATTCAATTCACACTCATTTTTTTTTTCCATTTTATTAGAAAATCAATGTTACAAGATGAACCCAACTGTTATGGTTTTCCTTCCACCTTTTTTAATTAATTTAGATAGAAAACATATTATATAAAACCCATCTACTCTCCATGAATTGGGTAACCAAAAACTAAGAATTGAAAGACAAGAAAAGTTATTATATTTTCCAAATTTCTTACAATTTAATTTTTGTTTTGATTCGAGTAATGGTGCATTGAGCATTTACATTTTATTTTTTTCTAACTAGTGTGTTGTTTAAGGAGGTAAGTTCCCCACCTTAGCTAGGTAATGTTTGTATCCACAACATAGATATGGCTATAATTTCTATTTTTGTTTATTTCTACTTTAACTTTGAATTACTAATTGTTGAAACTTTGAATTACTAATTGTTGCAACTTTGAATTGTAGGTTTATTGCTGCAACTCAGGTGTTAATGTCATCTTCATTTACTCACTAATTGATTTCTTGAAGGATTTACAACATCGTGTGAGTTAAGTTTGTTGTTGCAACTATGTTGTAGTACTAAAATGTACTATGTTTCCAAAATCATAATAGTTTTATTGTCTTAAATAGTTTGGATTGGGTATTTTATCAAGCGCTCAATTTATGGTTACATCTCCTTTATGAACAAGCCTAAATAAATGGTTTGTGGTTGAATGTGTTTCATATCATACATGTGCATTACATATTAGTTACAACAACCAAGATCGTTAACACAAAATCCAATGAGAACTATATCGAGTTCTCACATTTGTATAAAAAATAATTCGATTTTGAAAAGTGTAGATATAGGATACACCTTATTTTTTTTTGGATAATATTTTTGACATTTTAAATTTTCTTATTTATCAAGTATGTACATTTTTTTATAATGTTAGTGATTTTCATGTTGATTTTGAAAAACAATGATGTAGCATCAACGCCTCTTTTGGCGGGCTTACTTTTGACACTTTAAATTTTCTAATGTATTAAGTGTGGATAATTATTTTTTAATTTTTTAACAATTTTTGAACTAGTCATCTTCTTCTTCTTCTCTAAGATATAAGTGTTTTTCAGGTTTGTGTTTTTTGTTTTCCTTTTCAATATTTTTTGTAATTAAATCTTCATTTTTTTGCATAGTTCAAAAAAAGGTCAATATTATAAAGTTAGGATTATATATATATATATTATATATATATATATATATATTTCAATGTATACATCAAATAATTGTCACAAAAAAAATTAAACATTTGACAAAAAATACACATTTTGAGAATTTTTTGCTAAAAATGACATGTTAAATAAATCATTTTTATGGGAAAAAAGTAAAAAAAATAATACATTTTTATGAATTTTATGTCAAAAAATAATAACATGACCAATTTTTCTTGAAAAAATGATGATTAACATAAAAATTAAAGTGAAAATCAGAGAACACAAATTTTTAAACATATAATAACAAAAAAAACCTGAATAAATAAAATAAAAATATATATTAAAAAGAACATTAAAAAATATAAATTAAATAAATAAAATATAAAAAATGCAAAAAAAAAACATTTGCAAATTAAAAAAAAAATGTCACCTCATTAAAAAAACAAAAAAACGCAAAAAATACATTTAAAAAAATGTCTCATTTAAAAAATTAAAAAAAAAAAATAAAACAAAAAATAAAAAATTAAATGGCATAGCCCCTCGTAGGGCCCCCTTCGGGGCTATGGGGATGACATTTGAGACCCAAAATTGGTCGCCAGCCCCACAATGCCCGAGTGGGCCACGGCAGGCACGGTTGCTCATGCCCTTAGCCCAGGACACTTAGGCATTGTGGGGGTGGCAAGCCAGGGGCTAAGGACATTTTCTTTTTTATTTAGTTATTTTATACTTTTTAATTGTTAATTATTTTTGAAATGGGGGACATATACTTATATTTTATTTTTTCCCTTCTTTTATTTAATTTTTTTTCTTTTTAAGGGGAGACATAATTTTCAATTTTTTTTTTTTTGAATGGGAGATAATTTTTTGCGCTTTTCTATTATTTTATTTAATATTTTTAATGCTTTTTTCTTCTTCTTCTTTTAATTAATGTTTTTTTTAAATAGATATTTGAATCTTTTTTTTTTTTTTTTAATTATGTTTTTTTTTTCATCTCTCTATTTTTTAATTACAATTTATTTATTTATTTTTATATTTGATTTTTTTGGTCAATTTTAATTTTAAATTTAAGCTTTTTCAATGTTTGAGTTTATTTTATTTTATTTATTATTTATTATGTTTTTATGTTATGTTTTATTTTTTTATTGTTGTTGTTGTTGTGGTTGTATTTTATTTTATTAATTTATTTATTGTTGTAAGGGTAACTCTCAATGTTCAACTAGCAACCTGACCCCAACATGTGTCTAGTTGAGAGTTGATTTTTTAGTTTTCGTTACAATTACGCTTTTTTATGTGTTAATTTTATGGTTGATTTTTATGTTTTCATTGCAATAAGTCAAGCAAAGCCACTATGTGTTAATTTGATGGTTGGTTTTCAAGTTTTCATTGCAATATGCCAAACTCTTTTAGGCTAAGATTTTAAAAGAATTGTATGTTTAACATTTGGTATACTTATTTTTTCTTTAAATATTTATTTTTAAGATTTAATTTAATCATGATATTTGAACTTGAAATTTGTTGAGAATCTAAGGTTCGTTATAGTCATAATATCTGTTTTAAATTCCATGGTTGAAAAATGTTGAAATTTTAGGGTTTTTATGAGTCATGATATTATATATTTAATGTCATGGTTAAAACAATGTCAACATTTTAACTTTTTTTAGTCATGATATTTATCTTTAATGTCATGGTTGAAAATTGTTGGAGCTTTTAGGTTTTTTAGAGTACTGATATTTATCTTCAACATATTGTTGAAAACTATTGGAATTTTAAAAATTTTTGGAGTCATGATATTTTATTTTTAATGTCATTGCCTAAAAATGTTGAAATTTTAGCTAATATGAACACTTTTTATTTCAAGTTGTTTTTTCATGTTTAATGCACAAAGATTTCAGTATTTAATGTTATTGTTAAAAAAAAAAATTAACCAAAAAAAATGTTGATGCAGTATAAAGTTGCATGTGTTTTTTCATGCTTTTTGTGCAAAAAAAATTGTCTTTTACTATCATTATTAAAAATGTTGAAAGTTTACCCCAAAAAAAATGATCTAGCATCAATTTGCATGTGTTTTCCATGTTTTTTAGGCAAAAGAATTTGGATCTTACTAACATTATTAAAAATGTTGAAAATTTGTCAAAGGAACTTAGCTCAAGTGGTATGGTTCACAATTTGTGTCCCAAGTAGCTTGGGTTCAAGTCTCTAGAGACATGTTGGCTTGTATGGCATTGATAAAATAGTTTTACTAATGGTGGAATAATGGCAGTTGTTTATCAATTGTGCCTAGTGAAATGTACTCATTTCTTTTAAAAAAGAAGGTTGAAAATTTACCAAAAAAAATGTGTTTTCACTGCGATTTTTAAAAAAATGTTGAAAATTTACCCAAAAAGAAATGGTGTTGGTGCAACATCAATTGCATGTGTTTTTCATTTTTTTGCACTGTAAAATAATTTGGTTTTTATTGCCATTGATAAAAATTGCTGAAAATCTACCCAAAAAAAGTGTTGGTGCAACATCAACACTTTTCATCTTTGAATCGTTTTTCATGTTTTTTGGCTAGAGTTCTCGATTTGAGAAAATAGATCTTGTTTTGATGAAATAATTCTCGTTTCATTGGATCGTATGTTCATTTTAATACTTGAGCAAGTAACCTTTAGATTCTAGTGTGTTTTGATTTCCTACAAGAGTAATTTACTTTCTTACAAGTGAGATTTACATTCCTAAAACATTGATTAGACTGTGTGCCTTTATATTTGTGAAAGTGTGGATTGGATTGAACGTGTGATTTTGTCACATACCCATGGGTACAATACTAAAATTTCCTTCTATGCTCTACCAAATCCATGATGTGGACCTTTTCATTCAATTACAAGACTTATATTTCAAATCAACCCTTAAGTAGAAATTTCAACTTGGAGAAAAGAATCAATCATAGCATGCAACCAATAAGATTCTTTAATGACTCAACACAAACATTAATGGAATTCTATCCAAATGTTTACTGTAGCTCGCATGGCCATGAGTCATGATCATAGTCCTACTTCCATAGTTGAAGTATTACTGATAAATATATTATGTAATAGGAATAAATGCTTAAATGATGCCTTTGCGGATGCAATTCACTATTGGGGGCTTCGTTTTGAATTTTGAAGTTTTGAGAGAATCAAGGCAAAGAATAAGTGGTGGGAGAAATGGTTGAGTTTTGGAGATGACATTTGGGGATGGATCCAAGAAAATACAGTATATGGGCAGTTGAAAATGGGAAAAATCGAGTGAATAAGAAGGAGAGCAGAAAGTAGCCGAGGGAAAGGATAGTCGAATAGAACTGGTAGTGAAAACGACGAAAGAAGATATAAAATCATAAGAAAGCGAGGGAGAGGGGTTGGTATCTAGCATAGGTTAGTAGTGTAGAAGAACATGGTCCCAAGGACCTGAGTAGTTATAGAATGGCCAGAGCTAGACTCGGTCAAAGGTCTGAGGAATCCTGTGTCTATGGTTTTTTATGTATCTAATCAAAGGATTTATGCCTAATGTATACTGTAATGAATCTTCCTTAAGTTGATTTTAATGAATGAATGAGATAGTTTGAATGGTGTTATGGTCAAGTGTATTATTCTAGTTTATAGACCTTCTCAAAATTTTAATTAATGGACTTTTACTGGATGAATATGGTAATTGTAGCAGTATAACATTGTGATGAATGATCTCTTTAAGTTGTCGATAGTTAATGTCTGGATCTCCCATGATATCTCTCTAATGCTTCTTAGTTTTGGTCACAACACACCTCGAGTGAGACTCCTTACCCCTTCAGTAAGGTGAAAATGTTAGTGTTGGCCTAGACTACACTGGATCCTTGTTAGCCCCTTGTGCCTGAACCAAGGGTTTGTTCTCTGGTGACATTTTTGTGCCAACAAATGGTTCTATTGTCGAGACCAGAAATCACAAGAAGCAGTCCAGAATATGGTATCAAGGATATTGAAGAAGGAGATATCAGACAAGTCGGATAATCAAGTGGATAGGTTTGTGTGAGAAGAGGCTACCCTTCGAAGTCGATCTATTGTTAAGATGGATGAAGAAATATTGTACTCGGAGGTTGCGAGTGATTAATACGATATCTTCTTGTGTAAAATTTCAAAAGAGCTGTACAACTAGTTAAGGAGAGTAAAAGTGAAGAATTGGCCAGAAGAATTGACACCAACATGTCGTGATTGGGTCCCCATAGATCTCACAATGCTCCAATGCTTGGATAGTGACCTAACGACAATAGTATATTTATAGGTACAAAATACCATAGAGGGGTACGTTTTTAAGTTTGTAACAGAGAGCTACCAGTCCTTCGTGAAAGAAGATGTGGTATTCAGATCGAGGTTGAGAGGAAAACTAGTGAAAGTGGTACCCTTTTGGATTAATATGTTGATGGTGGAGGAAGGGTTGATACCTTTACATGAAGTGAGTATAGTAGTGTAAAACCCGAGTGCTAAGAGAAGGATCTAAGTGGAGAATGCTACCATTTGTGGAACTAGGATGTTGTTGAAGGAATGGATATAGAAGGATCACGAAGAGCTAGAGATGTTAAAGCACAAAGGAGAGCATTAATAGCAGAAAAATGGCAGGGAAGAGCAGTATAGGCGCTGAAAGAGAGACTTGTAGGACCCCACCAAGTAGGAGCGGTGTCGAAGAGTTTGAAACAGAGAAATAAGATCTTAAAGGACACATAGGAAGAGATGGATGTTGACATGACAGATGGGAGCCAGGAGAATGACAGGAACCCTCCCTCTCAGGTTGCAGGAAATATACAAGAAGGAAGAAATCATAGCATTTCTGAGGAAGAGATGGAAGATGAGATGTGCGATGTGATGAGGTGATTGTTTGCAGAGGATGATATGTCAGACAAAGTTTGACATCGATATCCCAAAAGCTCTAGTAGTGTTCACCCCAACCTTCCCCTGGTGGTTTACAATAGCTCTGGTAAATTTGTTGCTAAATTACTTAAAGTGATACACAGTGTGCAGAATAGATATAAGACAACTTTTGAAACATCTAATAGTAGTGGGGCTAGCAATATTAGTAACTTGGCATCACAAGGCTCTCAGCAACCCAGAGCCCGATAATTTGTGCTCCTAGCACATAGTCAAACCAACATGGAAATATCCTTTACTAGATATCCAGAGTTCACTGGTAGAGGGAACGCAGATGTGGAACAACATTGGTACCTATGTGAAGAAATATGGAGAGCCCGCCAAACATCAAACAACATGACGCTGATTGAATTCCATACTACTCTGAGCGAGAAAGCTCTAACGTGGTTTATCAAATGGGTGGAGTTGAATTGTAATCCCTCTATGGAAGACATTAAGAAGATATTTGTGCAAGACTTCAAAGTACCTCAAATAGATCAGCACGGATTGTCGAAACTGTGGGAGATCAAGCATAAGGAAGGAGAGACTTCTTAAGAATTAATACAGAGGTTCAGAGATGCAATCGATAAGTTAAGCTATACAATAGATCCTAATCATCAGAGGGATTGGTTCATTAAAGCGCTCCTACCCCTTATTAGGGCACCGCTGACAAAACAAAAGATAGAAACCCTCCAATATGATTTGGAGCAAGCAACGCACATAGAGGCTGTGACAGGGTACCCCCATGAGTTTTAAGGAGGAATGAGATCTCAGGATCCATCGATCATGGGCCACCAAAATAAGATTTCCAATCTAACAGAGAAGTTAAAGGACTTACAGTCGGTTCGACTAGGAAAACCCAATGTATGTTGTACACACTACCTAATAGAGGGCCATGTAGCAACTAAATTCCCAAGACTGAGAGGAACAAGTAGTTTAGCTGAGCTTTCAAAATCATGAGGGGGCCCACCAACAATAGGTGTTGTGGCGGTAGGATCACTAGGAGCATTCTCGTGCTGAAATTCACAAGACTACTACGAAGTCTGTAGAATCTATGGATATCTGCTGTGACTATGTAAAATATTACAGAATTACTCTAATGTGCCCAATAATAATTACTGTGAGCTATGTGCATCAATGACTCACAATACCAACCAGTGTCATATGTTAGACGCCTTAGCAGAACAACTGGACTATTCAACATTAAGAATTAATTAAACTGGTCGACGAGGACAGGTAGGAGGTATGAGAGGAGGAAGAACAGGGGATAGAGGACTCGTGAGGTGCTACAATAGCGATCAGGAGGGACATGTTTCCAGAGACTACCCACTCCCGAGAAGATCTTGGAGCTCATAGTGTCGGGTCAATTCACATGCCACATAATATTTCCCTGAGCTGATTGCAAGATGGGAAGAAAGGACTAGGTAGCGCAGAACTAACTTGATCAATGCAGAACCACAGACTATTGAAATTATCCCACCAACCAATAAAACATAGTTACTAGAGGGGGTAAGAAGATAGGGGATGATCAGGGAGTGAAAGACTAGCCCTCAATTGTTTGGGTGGCATCCCCAAAGTGCTCATAAATCCTACTCAACAAAGGTGATACTATCAAGAAGAAGCCAAGTTTTTTGATAACTTAACAAAAGCTAAAAAGGACAAGGTGCAGGACTCAGGCACAACGACAATTTATCGACCAATTGGAGAATGGTGTAGGATATTCCTACAAATATTTGATAATTAAGAGATGCTAGGGGAGTTCAGCGGGAATGTAAAATAATTGTTACCAGAAGAAGAAGCGAGAGAAGAAGAAATATCAGCAAATCTGCTTGAAAGACATATGAGGAGGATTCAAAGGAGTAAGAAAAGGACTAGTAGAGAATTCTAGATCGATGCTTAATTTGTAGGGTTTTAGATTAAGTATACAATGCTAGATTTTGGATCAGATGATAATATCCTACCTCGAAAAACATCGGAAGCACTGGGGAAGTCGCAACTGGAGTATTCACCAATTCACTGTGGATGGCAAACCAATACTACATCTTACTGATCGGGAGGCTAGAAAGTGTGGAGATAGATGTAGCAAGGGCAAAAACTCATGTCTAATTTGAAGTAACAAATATAATGGGTGATAAGGACCCTTACCCAACACTCCTTAGTATTGACTAGGCATATGAGAACTATGCCATCATCAACCCTAAAAAGGAGATGATGATTTTTGAAGTAGAAGGGATGCAGGTAATACAACCACTAGATCCATACCAGGGACCAAGGTTCACTGAACCTGTATATGATCGAGATGAGCCTGGAATGCTAGATCATTTATACAGGCTAAATGTAGGAAAAAGAGAAGACTTCATCAATCCCACAACAGGAGGATCAGTCAGTTGGAGAAGCATACAGAGCTCAAAAGTTAGCTCGGAAGGTGCTTGGGATGCTTGGCAATACGGATGATATGAGGTTGATACTAGATGTTGTGCCAAGATATGTTCAGTTTACTAGATTGGAACCGAGGTAAGTAATTACCCAACCTTCCATGGCATAGAATTAGTAGATGATTTTTTGAATATGGTTGGTAGAACTATAATAGAGAGCCACAAGGTCCCATTATTGGACATGGCATTTCAAGACACCCCAGAAAGATGGTGGGGATCACATTGCAACACCATTTGTGACTGGGATAAAATAAAGCAGGACTTGAGGGAAAGATTTAAACAAGAATGAGACCGCCCACAGGAGATGGTGAAGTATAAGGGGGACTTTGGTTCTAGGAAACATCTAGAGGACTACACAGAGAGATGGAGAAAAGAGCGAGTCCTAAAGGAATTTTGGGTACAGATTTTCATTATTACCTGGGGTACAATTCCCTAAGAATGGTATTTACAAGAGGAGCTTCGAAGACAAATCGGAGATTGGGACGGTATGGATAAACAATTCAGCATCCGTTTCTCATTTAGGGATAGTGACCAATGACTAAATGAAGCCTTGCACACCATTAAAAGCATCCTATTTACTCCAGGATAGTTGTGGGAAGGGTGGATTAATGGGAGGTTCCTACAATATTTATATGAAGCAGGGTATTCGGAGTTCATGTCTTGTAGAAACGTTAACACGGGTCTACAGGAGGAAGATTTGGAATGATCCAGACACTTGGCATTTCAATAAATCGAAAAGTGCATCTTCTGTGTACCTATGTAATATTGCTGGGTCATGTAGTTTGAAAGGAAGATTTGATGGTAGACCCTACAAATATAGTTGTTATTGTTAATTTGGAGGCGCAACATTGGGCCATATAGGATATTATAGAAATTTTATGCTGGCACTATGTCATAGGTTTGGCGCTATGACACTAGTATTGTCCTTGATGGCAACTCACTTTAGTGACAGATCACAGTTCAGGCACTCAGATAGAAGAAATAGACATATACGTAGGTTCACTTTGACGAAACTGTGTATACACGTGGATTGGACATTACCAAGATGCATATGCATATACACGCACTTTCATGCAAGGAAAACCGCGTACATGTGGGAAAACTTGTTTCTGGTCCGTAGTATTTAGTCCTTGGTATTTGAACCTATGGTTTTGGGCCATGGTATCTCGTCATAAGTATTGATCCCAAGTATTGAGTCCATGGTATTGAATTGTTATGGTTTTGGACCATGGTATTGTGAAGGGACTAAGGCTATAAAAGAGGAAGGAGATCATTTGGCAAGGGACCATCTGAATAATTGAATATCTGATAATGTGCTAGATCTGGAATATGGTGATTCAGTTATGGTGTAGATCTGGATCTGAAGGAAGAAGGAACCTGAGCGCAAGGAGAATGATATGTTCTTTTGATGGGTCAAAATCTTAAGGCTTGAATGATAGTATCTCTGTATTATTTTGATATGTTCTATGTGTGATCCAGATTTAAACAGGAACGCAATAGATTACAGAGATAACCATAAATACAGAGATGCGATAACCATAAATAAAGAGATGCAGCGGAAATAACACTTCATTTCATTAATGGAAAATACCGAAATATGCTTACAACCAGAATTGGAAATAAACCAGCTAGGACGATGGTAGTTTATCTCTGAGAAGAGATGTGTGGATACATGTCTCTGAACTGTTCCGAACTTGTGTTACAATGAGGCTCGAAGGCCTATTTATTATTGAGAAACAATGGAAAACCCTTCATATTCCAAAACCGACCCTTAGAAGATGAAACGCCAAATTGTGGGCCCCGTTTTGGGTAAATTGGTACATCAATTTCCCGGGGTCGTAACTTTGGCATACGATCTCGTTTGACGCGTATGATAGCTCGTTAGAAAGATCTATCCGAGAACTACCACTTTGGGAAGGGCAACATTGGTCCATGGACCCATGTTGCCCCCAAATTTCCCAAAAAACGTCATTTAGGGCCTCAAAACGGCTCCAGAAGTTCAGGACCCAAAAAAACTGCTAAAAATAGTAAATTGTGCTACAATTAAGGAAACTAAAAATGCTGAAAGAGACAATGATGGGGGTCCAGATGGACTTGGTAGGTGGCCACCAATATCCACCTGGATCATTTGTTTCTTGTGATTTGCATATCTATGAAAATATTTGGTGTTGCAATCCCCTTCTCGCAGCTAAGTCGCTCTACTTTTAAGTTTCCATGTGACTTCCTGTATATATAGAATCTTATTTTTCCTATCATTCAATATCCTAAGTTGTTCCCAATCAGCCTGTGTTGGGTTCTTATGTTCCATGGATCTACCAAATGTGGCTATGTCATCTGATATGTTTTGCAGTTTCCATAATAATTGCTTCTTCTTTTGTCTCTCCCATGATTTGGTTCTACTTTTAATAATATTGAGTTTCTCAACCAGGGTTCGCATCATCAAGTCCATTTGCAAGACTTGAACCTCTTCCCATGTTATTTTCACTAAATCATTATAATCCTTGTCTTGCAGCCATACTCTATTAAAATTAAAAGGCATACAACGCCTAATGTCCTCTAGCCTCCATTGTAGAATGATTGGTAAATGATCAGATATATAAGTTCTACGTATCTAGGACTTTAAATTCCCCAAAAGTTCCACTACATTCTCATGTACTAGGTATCTATCCAACCTCTTCCCAATATGCTCGTCACCCGATTTATGATTACTCCAGGTGGGTGAAAGCAGATATGGGTAAATATCAACCAGGTGGTGATCTGCAAAGATTCCATATAAATGATCCACTAGTGGGTCAGGTCCATAGTGTACACCGCATGGTTCCTGAGCCAACAAGGTGGCGCTAAAATCTCCTGCCAATATTAGCCCATGAATTTTGAGAAGATTGTTGTTTTGCATCTCGTCCAAAAATATTGTGCGATTTTACAAGGAGCGTAAATATTGAGAAGATGGAAATGGCACTGAGAACCTTTAAAGCGACCAGATAGTAGTATGCCACTAATGAGACTGTATGCATGAAATCTTGCCCAATACGCATCCAACATGGCAATGAGTCTGCCAGATAGTCCAATGGAGTCTACACCGACAAAGTGTCAAGAGGGGAAATCTCCAAGAAATAAACAATAGCACGAGACGTAGAAGAGAGAGTTTCTTGTATGAAAAATGATAGAAGGTAGAATATGGTAGATCATGTGATGGATATTTAGCTGCTTGGAGCAATCCCCCAACCCCCTCAAGTTCAGAGAAAAAAATTTCATCATGGGGAATTTTGAGCAGGAAGCTATGCTTTAAGGGCCCGAGGATTAGTATTGGAGATAATAGAAATTTCAAATAAACCAACAAAATCATCAAACAAGGATGTCTGGGAGGCAAATCGGCCCCGAAAGTGTCGACTCCCCTTTTTCCCAATCTTCCTTACAGTGATATTTCTAGCAGAATCTAGATTGATAAAAGGAGACGAGGGGGGAACATTTCCTTTATGAATGGTTAGAGCCTTCAGGTTCAGAGCCATATCCGGAAGGAGGAAATCAATGTTGCTACCAACATAATTGTGCAGGGAAGAAACAATCACTGGCTTGTCAAGGGGTCAAGAGGGGGGAGGTGAAGCTGATTCTAGTGGGGGCATAGAAGGCGAGATCACCAACTCCAATGAGATTGTGGAGCCCTCAATTTGGCTATGAGGTGGACCAATATGGGGAGGAGTAGAAATAGCCTATAGGGGTAGGTGCAATGTGGGTCTCCGAATAAAATAGCAGGCACTAAGGGGGACGTGGGACATCTCGAGTCCGCAGCAATAGGTGAGTCCACATGAGGTAGTAATTCAGGTGGATATTAGTGGCCACCTGCCTATTCCACCTAGACCCCCAAGTTAGTTTCATTTGTTTCCTTGTTCATTTCAACATTTACTATTTTTTAGCAGTTTTGACCCCCTAAACGACATTTTTTGGGGGTCCATGGTAGGCTCATAGCTATAGGAAGGGGCCTATGATAAAACATGTAGTACTCAGCAAGACCTTTCCAACAAGGTATCATATACGCCATACGGAGATAATATGACCAAGTTACGACCTCAAGAAGTTGGCTGCCCAACTAACGCCAGTGGGCCCACAAACTCTTTCAGTTACATCTCCTAGGGTTAGGGTTTTAGTTTTTTAGGGTTTTCTCATGTTTTCCAATAATAAATAGGCCCTTGAGTCTCATTGTAACATAGTTCAGAGGCATCTAGCCACCACATCTCTTCTCAAAGATAAGTTACCATCGCCTGAGCTATCTTATTTCAGTTTTGTTTGTAAGCATAGTTTAGTATTTTCCTATTAATGAAATGAAGAGTTTTTTTGCTGCATCTCTGTGTTTTTTATTATATATGTCAGTTTTTGTGTTCCTTTTTAAGTTCGGATCAGGCGGGGAAGGAGCAGATGTGAGGGGAAGCGAAGTAGAAAAAATTAGATGAGAAGGTCAAATAAGAGACAGAGAAGTACCTTTGAGAGATGTCCTCGAAAAGCAAGCTTCAAAATTGTGTATATCCTTTGAAAACCCCATATGAAACTTTAGTCTAGAATGATGAGTTCTCCTTATGTTCGGGCATCGGTTTAGCAAGTGTCCAGTGTGATGGAAAAATAGGCACCTAAATGGAATGCCCAGTAGTCTATCCTCTAGCAGAACCATATCGACTCCCATTCCAAATCCACATTCTCCAGGAGGCCACCTAAAAATCCAACCTCGACAAGAATCCAGGCAACATATTTGTCACGAGCTCCCATTATCCCAACCTCCAACTATATGAAGCACCCTATGATGTTCCCAATCGTAGTCAGTGCGCTTCTGGTCTAGAATTCCAAAGGTGGTTTCGATAGATTAACCCACACAATGTTGTTCTTTGGCCTATCAAGTAAAGGGTTGAAACCAATATACCACCTATGCAGCTGAAGGAAACTTCCTCCCCTCACCCAGGGAGATTTCAAAATTCTCTCTATGTCATCCATGTGTCAAAAATGGAAGCAAAACCAGGCATTCATCAAAATGTTAACCTTCAAAGTGAATCCCAACAGGGGAGCCCATGTCTTTTGCACCCAATTTTGGATATCCTTCTCTGAAGGATCTGTGAACATCCAATGTCCCACAGGCGCTCACTTCTGCAGTCTTGCCACCCTATCCCACAAAATTTCGTATCTGAAACTCAGCAACTTAGTCTCATAGTTTCTCTTAATGGATTGGGTCTCCTTCCTCCTGCTCCACCTGCTATGGGAAAACGAAAAATTATGATCAGGTTTTTTTGGGTCAGTATATTCCTGGTTACCCAAAATTCGCGCTTGTGTGTCACCATTAGCAGGTAACACGTCTGATCTCGTCTCTACCGAGATCCATTATCCCTAGCCCATTCTACGTCCACTATGGCTTGTATGAAAGCCTCGTGTGAAACCACGTCGGAATCAAGGAAGGTAAGTACACCATCCATATGTGTCCTACCAATCACCATACCCTTCTTGAGGAAATAATAAATGTCAACAAGCGCACCATAGTAGGAAATCAAAAACGTATCGGCTCAGTGTGAGAGAGGATATCTCGAGGATGTAGTAAGGTTACATAAAACAAACTATAATTCCTCTCCTGCATGACAGTAATAAATGAGAAGGAGGAGCCTAGATAGTATGACAGCACTAGTCCTTAGGATCTCTGATGCTGACAAACCGACTACGTCCCCTCGGCTCATCTAATTACTTCTCCCAACATTCCAAATACCTCGATCCTATGAGAGTATTAAAGTCACCTACCAAAACACATAAATAGCCATGCCAATCCAGAAAAGGGTTGTTCAAGGATAATCAATCCCAAAGTGGAATGATCCAGAAGGTGTCAGGCTATCTTGGAATGTTTCTTGAAAGAGGGGAAAGGCCCCCAAGAAAAATTCTTATGAATGGAACAAGAAATAATTTGACGCCAGGAAAAACACACACCCGAAACCAAAACCACCCCCGAAGAAAGTAGGATGTAGAAAAAACCAGGGAAATTCCACGATTGAAATCCTTAGTTGTTTGGGATTCCAAAATATATCTAGACAATTAGGCATGTCCTACTCCATGATATAACATTCAGCACAAAAAAGTCCAAGGTCACATTAGAGGAAATTTCAGCCAAAGAGTGGCCTCCTAAGGAAAAATAATAAAGTAATAGTTAAAATAATAAAAGAAGACTTACGAATTTTAGAGTGAAAAGAAAAAACTACTTTTTTAGTTGTATTTTTGGCTTATCTCATTAGAGGTTTACTCAAATTTCAAATGTAGACACTCGTTGGATGCGAAATTAAATTCCACATCCAACAAGTACCCATTATGCATACTTTTGAGAAGACCCACACTGATTAAAATTGAAGATACATTAAAACAAAAGGTTTGAACATACTTTTTAATGTATCTTCAATTTTTATCAATGTGGGTCTTCCCAAACGTATACATTATGGGTACTTGTTGGATGTGGAATTTAATTCCACAACCAATGAGTGTCTACACTTGAAATTTGAGTAAACCTATAAGGAGATAAGCTAAAAACACAATTATCCATATATATATATTTCTTCTTTTCCATCCAAAATATTTACAAGTACCTCTTTTTAAATTTAAAGGATTTTGATTGGTCTACATATTATGACATGGAAATAACATGAAAATTTCAAGGGCACTTTTAGGCTGAAATTTCCTCTAATGAATATTCTATGGAGAGTGAAATCCTAACTAGCTCAGCGAACACTGATATATCACCTCGTCTGCCAAAGTCCAATGACCTCCCATGAAAACTCAATCTCGGACCCACACAGACACTCCGATTCCAAGTAAGAAAAGTCACGTCTTTGTAAAATATCAAGTGCAATAAGCACATAGGCCGCAGATCCTAAACCAGCACAAGCTGCAACTCCACCAACAACATCCGCATGGCCATCTAATACTACCACCTCCTTTATACCAGGGTAACCCTAAACTATGGAACCACGAGCGTACTCCACACATTCCAATTTAAAGAAAAGGGATGTGAACTTTCCACGAGGGCCAAAGAGGAGTCAAGTGAAATGAGCGTTTGATTTGGGGAATCATTGTCACTAAATTCTCAAGAGACAAGGATATTAGGCAACAGGAGAAAACACACATGGTCTCCCCATAGAAACACCATTCAAAAGTAAATGAGAACCAGTGTAATCATCCTAACTCTAAGGATAAACAAAATAGAAAGTATAAGGAGGATCTGTAGTAGTATAAATATATAATATTCCTCGTCAAATCAAAGATAAGCCATGTCCCAGTCCCCCTTTAAAGTGAAGTATTCTTACCTCCTATTCTTCGATGTTAATACCATTGGATCTTATGAAATATTACTGGAAAACCATGCTCAGTCGTCTTCGTCTGTGGGTCTTCCTTACTTAAACGTCACCTTCCTTACTTAACAGTCCCCTTCCTTACAAGAGTCCCCTTCCTTCGCCTTCCTGAGCAATTTTCGTTGGGGTGTTTTGGAAATTATGTCACTACAACAAACCCCTCTCCTTATTAGAACAGCGCATCAAATTAGAGACCTTTTGTAGCTATCCCCCTATTCGTGAATTTGAATCCTATCAGGATTAGTTTATATATTGGAGGTAGAATGATTTGTTCAATCTTCAGAGATAATGTTATCTAGATTAAAATTGTCTTGAATATTTTTTGGGGATAGTTTAATTATTCAGAATTAAATTTCATTTTCATTATTATTTTTTTAATGAAATGTTAACAAAAAAATTGATAAAATAAAATTTTATAAAGTTAATTAATTTATGTATGTGTGTGTGTGTTATGAGTGGAATTATATTAGCATAGATCTAAAGGGATAAAATTTCTTAAAATGAAAATCTTTTTTTGAATGCAAAAATTGAATAAAGATCTATATATTTAGAGATTTGATCCTTTTTATGCTTGTTACATGCAAAAGTAAGTTGGATTTATGCTAGTTTTTTATAATAGTATTTATATTAAATAATTTCACAACTTTATATATAAAATATTATCATTTTTTATTTTATTACAAATGGTCTAACATGGGGAGTCATGTTGGCTATGGCTTGGAGGTTTCATAGAGTTAAGGCGAGGGGAGAATTCCATACTAGTCATAGTGTCCTAAGTCTAAGAACCATTTGCAAACCAGATATGAATTAAAAGAGGGAATGTGAACCAGCGAACCAAGATGATGACTAGGCAAGTGGGGAAGTGATGGTAATAATGGCGAGGAGGCTAGTCATTAATTTGGCATGGAAATTAGCACATCAAAGTGCACAAGTGATGGAATATGAAGCAACTCAAATGGATCAAGGGCATAAGCTTGAAAGAACGCTGAGGAAAATCCTAACTGTAGGGTTTTCCACTCTACAAGGAGACTGTTAGGCGGATAAAATCCTCTTGCTGACAATAGCAATCTCCCTAGATCCTAAAAGGAAACTAGAAACAAATAGACAATCAAGCTAATTCCTTCCCCGAATCTATGTTTTCTTGAATCATAAGCTAATAAGGTGGGAAAAGGAAATCTATACCTTATTATGACATGCTTGATGAAGACCCCCCTTTGTGCTTCAGTGCAGCGCCTCCATGCTTGAATCTAGACCTGCACACATGGAAACAACAAAGGATCAAAGGCATATGCAACATAAATGATTCAATAATTTAAATTAGTGATCATGGAGACTAGTAACAAACATCATTCCAGTGGAAAAATATAAATAACATAAACCATCCATGAAATTAATCAATTAATCCATTAAACAATGAAGTGAGAAGAAATGCTTGTTTGTATTAATTTCATAAACATAAAAGAGCTACAAAAACTATGCCTTGATGTTGTGAAGTTCCTCCCATTGATCTCAATCCTCTCTAAGAATGATAATCTCCCCAACCTAATTACTCCAACATAAACTTACTCTCAGCATCCTCCTCTCATCCCCCAACCTATGTCTTGATTAAATAGGCCAAAAGGAAGTAGTTTGAGATCCTTAGTCCAAGGACGAGATCCACTAAAAGAGGGATGAGGGCTCCTTCAAGAATGCGAATTAGTTCCATCAAAAATGAAATTAGGCTCGAATAAACATGAGTTTGAGGCTTTCTGTTGGGAATGATTCGCCCAATGATGCTTCTAGATATCACTTTTTATTTTTGCTTTTTATTAATTGACCTGCATAGTTTTTGTTCAAAAACAGAGCGCAAATCTACGCAGTTTACAATGGAAGAAACTGCACGTGCGTTTTTGGTTCAGAAAAACCACACAGATGCTCAAAAGCAAGGTTTTGTACCATGAGATCCAGAAATTCAACTTTGTTCAAAGTACATAATTTTTTGACTTGCAAGGGAGTGTTTCATGACACTTGGATGGATGTTGAGAGATCCAATTTTCATGATCAATTTCCTAATGCGAAAAAATGATGTGTAACAAATTGCCCCCTAAAGTGCAAAGTCAAAAAATTTTGAGGATTGAATTACTTTATCATATCAAGGATTGGATCAGAGATCATGGTTGGAAACCTGCAACAATCAATCAAGGATTACAATGCAATATAATAATCATCACTAAGGTAGGCATTCCCATACTCAGAACGAAAAAGTCTTAAAGTATAGTATGGAAATACATCATGTCAAAGTAGATATAGGATGGATGCAGCCATCAAACATAAAACTCTTTCTATAGTCATGAATACAAAACTCCTCGCAACCTGGATGGATGAAATTAGATTCAGGGTCTTGATATCCATCTCTCGATCCATAGTACAAATCTAACCATGCGAGTAAATGTCTTAAAGTCAAACATGGTAGAAACCACTTGATTGTCGGTCAATGATGTGAACCGTTAACAAGTGCAAGAGAAACCACCAATAATGACAATGTCTCTCAAGGTACTTCCAATACAATCTATGAAGTATGAATAGATGATTTGATGTCAAACACTCATAGAATCGTTCGATCGAAAACCAATGATGAGAACCTATCGTTGAAGGAAAGAAACCTATTATTAAGGCATGTATACCTCAAGGTATTGAAGGTTTCTAGATCAACTTCCTAGATAATGAGCTGAAGTCGATAGGAAGTGACCCGTCGCAGGAAACCCTATGACATGAAACACAATATCAAGTTTTGGAAAGTAGTTTGCAAGGATTGACTTAGGGATCACCGGCACGATTGAAGGCTACAAATTGCAAGGTAATTTGAACTGAGGTTTAGACTTCTCTTAAACATATTGGCAACACGACAAAATGACTTGGAAGCGTTTGACTTAACGATAATAACCAAAACCATGAAGACTTTCAATGAGGTTTGATTAATTTTAAGACAAATGGATTTTCCAACCTGGACATGAATGTGACGGAGTGTCGTGTTCAATGGCAACATACTGCTTGAAATACAAGAAACGAACTTTTCTTCTCAATTTCCCCCCACCATTACTAGAAAGTACCTGTTTATTTTTTACAAGAGTGAGGAGGATAAGATATGCTTGTCTTGTAAGCTCATCCTTTGAATGAGTCCATCCTAGTAATTTTAACGAACCCTAAGAAGGAATGGTTCGGGCTCGTTATGCTTAGCGAGTCCTATACTAATTATTTTTTACGAGTCCAGTAAAGGGGTAACTTGACATCGTTTTATTTTAAGAGTTTGAAAAAGACACATAAAGGAAACTTATTCAGTTAATTTACCATAAAATTTTAATGGGCCCGAAGAAAGTAAAGCTCAGAGATTTTTAGTTTTAAAGAGTCGGAAGAAAAACATAAGTAGACTCCATCATGTTCTTTTTCGTAAGTTTTAGTCTCTCAAGTTTGAAAAAGGATAAAATAATACAAGAGAGAACTCTATTGACCATGTTTGATCAACTTATACCTATTTCGTAAAAATTCTTAACTCAGTCCGTAAAAGGGGTAAACTTATACTGAGTGGACGGTTGTTCATTTACTTTTACGAGTTTGAACAAGCAAGTACTCGACAATATTTTCATTTTGAAAGAGTCTAAAAAGGGCTTAAAAGAGGACTCCATGATTTCTCTTTTTTTGTAAGTTTTAACGAGTTTGAAAAAGTAATAAAAATATAATCATTTTACTGAGTTTCAATTTAATTAACGAGCAGGAAAATATGGAAAGAACTAGGCATTTTCATGTATCCTCAAGGCTAGACCTTAGTAGGATCAATTCAACCTTCTACAATGAATATTCTTGTTTGGTCCTTCCCCTCACATTGTCCAGGATAGGAACAACATTGGTTTCTATATTCCATCCCCAAACTTGGGCTAAGTTTACTTGGCCCCATGTGGTCCCACTTCTTAATAAAGATTATTTGTCAAAGACCACTTGGGAATCAAAGTTTCCAAGGTTTATAGGGATTGAGAAACTCCTTTATAAGCATATTATTTCTCCTTCAACCCTCCAATCCTCACCCCTTACCCCTAGTGGATCAAGTCTCTAGCTTAAAGAGCAAGCAACTCCCATTTTTTACTCCATCCTTGGGAAGGGGTTTTCAAGATCACTCCTCACATATCCATCGACATCTATCTTACAAAGTGGTCCCTACACTACCGTGACTCCTCCCATTGGTGCAACTCTGTAAAGAGCAGAGAGACTTAGCTATGGTGACAATGGGCTATGCCTCCACCATTGCCCTTGACCTAGCAGTTGCCCTCTTAGGAACCCGATTTAGGTCTCCTATTGGTTTGTGTGGTAACACCCCCCACCAACTAGACTTAGCTATGGTGACAGTGGGCTATGCATCCACCATTTCCCTTGACCTAGCAGTTGCCCCCTTAGGAACCCCTTTTAGGTCCCCTATTGGTTTGTGTGGTAACACCCCCCACCAACTAATCCTTCCAAATGTTGAACTAGACTAGAGTAATCGAAAGAGACCCATGACTAAATTAAATCGTATTTGGACATTATGATGAAAAGACACATGGGGGAGGAGGTGATGAATAATAAAGAATTAGTAAAATTAATAAATAGGAATTTTGCAATGACGGGGGAGGTGGCTAGCCTCACTAAGCCTATAAATAGATGAGGTCTCCATGGTTTTGGGTGTGACCTAAAGGGTAAACAAATGCATAACATAATGAATAACGATTCACTAGATTGGTTGTATTTAAAAGGAAACGCTGGAAATTAGACCCCTTGTCAAGTTGCAATGATTGGCTTGACATGTTTTGTAGTTGAGAAACCCAACTAGCTTTGCTATAGGCATATGCACTTCTCGTGTATATTCTTTTGCTAATGTATTTAAGGTTTTTACCTTTAATCATGATCCCACACACCACAGGGATCCTAAGGAAAGAAGTTATCCATGAGTACGGTGGAAACTAATTGTCATGATCAAGGAGCTGTTGGCTGGTACATATGTGCAACGGTCAGAATTGCATTTCTGGTCACGTATAACACGCTTGAATAAGAATTATTTCATGGTGCTAGTGTGGTCTTTTTATAAAAGTCGTTTTGTATATCAATTTGAATTATAATAACTTGGGTGGATGTATGAGAAATTTGTTGTGAATATTCTAATTTTGTTAATAGAAAAAGGAAGAGAAAGGGAATTAAATGTTACTTGAAACCTGCTAGAGGTTTAACCCAAATTACCAAAGAATAGTTCTTATAGCATGTTAAGGGAAAGCAAAAGTTTGGAGTATATATCAGTATGGTATGGTGGTAGATTATTGTTACAAACTTTAATTTCATCAATCCAGCTATGCTATATTGCTGCTTCCACCACCCCAGGATGAGGAAAGGTCTGTGTTAATCTAGCCCCTATACCTACCCACTGCACCAACATCCATCGCACCAACATTCTCTTGAAGCTAGTAATAATTTGCTATGTAAGCTTGCTCAGTTATAATCTTTGAAATGATATCAAGTTGGCAATGATAAAATAAGTTATACAAGAAAACACACACACACACACACACATATGACAGTTTTGGTATTTACTATTGTAACTCGGTTGATTAAGCAAAGGTGGAAAGAATAATGCATAATCATTGTTTGAAATCGATGCAATAAAAATTGTAAGGACTTATGGGTCAGTGTGGTATTTAAAAGAAGAGAACTTGGATTTAGTACCAAGCATCCTACCTCCATTAAAGAAAAGTAAATTGGTTATATAGTTAAGCATATGCATGCTTCATTGATGAAAGCTAAGAAGAGAAATGCCATTCCTATTATTTGTTTTCTGGTGTTATGAAGCGAACAAAGTTCCTTCTGTAAATTAATTACTCCAAAAGACTTGGAATATGAAATTATCCATTGAGAATATAAATATTATATTAAATGTGTGAATAAGAATGAGAATAAGAATGATAATGATTGATAACGAGAGGCTTGCTTATATATCAGGCAAGTGTCTCTTCATGAGGAGTCATGTCTCATTTAGACATGCCTCTTCAACCTAATGACTACTTAATTAATTATTATTTATGATTATTATCATTTACATTATATTTATATTATTTATATATTTTATTCGTTACACTGTCTCCTTCCTCAAAAAGCTTTGTCTCCAAAGCTTGTCGATGAAAAAAGGTTTGATCTCTTTTTCGGCTTCGAAAGTCTTTCCGTTTCAGAATAGTCATCCTTGTCGATACAAGTTGATATGATCTTTTTAGTGACAAACAAAATTGTCGCACCGAGAAGGGATCAAACCATCCCAGATTAATCTTCTGTATAGTATTCTGATCACTAGAATTTTGCAATGACTTGTCAGCATAAGACAGAATTGATGTTACGTCATTATTCTCTAGAACATTAGTTTGTTGTCTACTGTTTGAATGGTCCTGATAGACAACTTGGTTGATTTGTCTATTCTCATGATTCGGATGTCGATATAAAGTTTTTAGATTTTCTTTTGGCGAAGATGTTGTTGGAATGGTTATGGAACATTCACTTGGGATGTCTATTGTCTGAACTGCAACATCTACGTGTGTCGTTTCTTCAACTGACTTGTCTTCTTGAGTTGTCATATTCACTGGATCGGCATTCGTTTCCTTATTTTCAACTTGAACTGTTGTGACTGGAGATTTCGATACTTCTTCTTGAGTGACTTGTTCCAACTTATCTTTTAACGCTTTTTTATCCTCCTTAAGTTTCTTAGTTTGATTGAGCAAACTTTGATTATGGTTTCTCAGACGTGAAAGTTCTTTGGTTTTTTATTCATCAACCTTATTTTCAGTGTTTTGAATTTTAAGTTTTTCACCTTTTAGATCTTTGATTTGTTATAATAAATTTTTATTAAGATTCTTTAAACGTAAATTTTCCTCTTCCTGTTCTAATAAATGTTGCTTGAGTTCTTTCTTTGAGACTTTAGTCTTCTTCACTTGCACAAGTAATTTTCAACGTCAACCTTATTTGCAGTGTTTTGAATTTTAAGGTTTTCATCTTTTAAATCTTTGATTTGTTCTAATAATTTTTTATTAAGGTCCTTTAAATGTAAATTTTCTTTTTCTTGTTCTGATAAATGTTGCTTGAGTTCTTTCTTTGTGACTTTAGTCTTCTTCACTTGCGCAAGTAATTTTTCAATGTGGTCTTTGAGACGAAAATTTTCTTCGTCCTTTTCCATTTTTTCTTTGTAATACATATCCACAAGTCCAGCATATTGTTGCTTAAGTATTGTGATTTCTTGTTTTACATCTCTTTGGAATTGTTTTTGTTCATTTTTTAGAGATTCCATTTTTTTTAACTTCTTTTATCTTCTATTTTTGCAATAATTTATTTATTTATTTTTTCTATTTTTTTAATTCTTATATAATATATTTTCCTCTTTTTTTTAACTCTCTTATTTTATATATTAATTATATCTTTCCTTTTTTTAATCTTAAATATATTTCCACTTCTTCTTATAACAACAATCTAATATATATACTATATATGGTATATGTGTAATATATATATTTCAAATTTCTCTTCTTTCTGTCACTCTTTAAAAAATAATTATATATTAATAAATAATACTTACCACGTATTATCATAATTATAAAATTATATTATATTAATATAATTTTAATTTATAATATATCTCTCAAATTATAATATATATAGCAATTATATATACTTTTTTTCGGAAACCCAATTTTCCTTTTATATGTAACTAGATAAGGCTTATATAGTATCATTTTTTATAATTATAATAATATTTTTTTCTCATAAAATTTGGATGAGACGTGACTCTTGGTACGGTCACAATCTTTAGATCTGAACGATTACTCTTGGTACGGTCACAATCTTTAGATCTGAATGATTAAAATTATTTACATCACACATTTTTTCTCCAATGTTATCGAAATATCTTGTACTTCTAAAATACCATGGGTTGTTTTTAAAACCTCATGTAAAAAGTAATATTTACCTTTCACGTAAGAGCTTTTGTATCCTTGTTTTTTCTTTAACTTTCAAAATACCATGGGCTATTACCATGGGTTGTTTTTAAAACCTCCATTAAAATGTTCTCCACGTAAAAAGTAAAACGTATTCCTTTTGTTTTTTTTTTGTTTTTTCTTTTCTTTTCTTTTAACTTTTTAAAATACCATGGGTTGTTTTTAAAACCACAGGCTTTTCCACAATAAAAAGTTATAAATATACCTGGTATGAGATTTTGTATCCGTTTTGTTTTTTTCTTTTTCTTTTTTTTCATCTTCTTTTTTCTTATATATTATATATTATATATTTTATTATTATTTTTTTATATGGCCCAAAGGCCTAGAAAAATGGAGAAAATGAGAAACTCCCCAAATATTGAACAAAATGCTTCAATTATACCGACAACAAGGTTGACGAATTTCAATAGTCAAAGACTTGGATAGGAGAACGAGCTCTGTGCACCGGTTAAACAACCTAGAGGACCAAACTGCTCTGATACCAAATGAAGCGAACAAAGTTCTTTCTATAAATTAATTACTCCAAAAGACTTGGAATATGAAATTATCCATTGAGAATATAAATATTATATTAAATGTGTGACTAAGAATGAGAATAAGAATGATAATGATTGATAACGAGAAACTTGCTTATATATCAAGCAAGTGTCTCTTCATGAAGAGTCATGTATCATTTAAACATGCCTCTTCAACCTAATGATTACTTAATTAATGATTATTTATGATTATTGTCATTTACGTTATATTTATATTATTTATATATTTTATTCGTTACATGTCATTTGTTTAGAAATGAGTCCAACATATTTAAATGGGAGTGCATGTTAAGTTTTTGAAGAAATGACAATGACTCTATAGGTATGACTAAATCTTGCATATATTAACAATGAACTTATCAAAAGGAACCCTGTGAATTGGCTATATCTGGAATACTATACTGAGGAAGAATCTCGAGACTGAATGGTGCTCTCTTGGATAATTACATTAGGTACTCAAAAGTTTTCAATGGGGCAAGCAGGATGCGGCAAAAGTAATTCCTTTAGTGGCTTTAGTGGCTTCGGATATTTGTACTTTACCAAGGGAATTCCTTTAGTGGCTTCGGATATTTGTACTTTACCAAGGGAGCACGGGGGATTAGGAATTCCCAACATGTGAGCATAAGGAGCCACTCCACAAATAAATGGGGGATACAAGCAGTGGACAGGGATGCTCCATGGTAACTTTTATTCCATCATCGAACTGAAGATGCTCAACATATTCATGATATCACAGGGCCCATTTCAACCCTATGACATAAACAGTAATGTTAAGTCACTCATGCTTAAAAGGGTGTGGCTTGGATGTCAAGTAGTGTCCAGCTTTCTCAAATGGAAATTTCATGGGCTATGTGATATCTGGGATCTAGTTTCAAGGCCTATCTAGACGTTTAAGCCTCCAAGAAGCCAGCTTGGTCTCTTATTTATGTTTGTTGGTGAAAGATAGGCAAGGAGCGCATTTCTTTGTAAGGGATTTTTGGAATCATGGGCATGAGGCATGACCTTAACTAATCCGAACAGTGGAATCAAGTAGACAAACCAGATTTTGGGGGCATTTGTGGAATGATTCCTGAAAATTATATTTTTAAAATAAAACTACATGGGTCAGGTCTTCCTTGGAGAAATTGGAAATGGACTCTATGGGAAGCCCTTCTACAATTATGTAGAAAAGGACATTCACGACCTTATATGACCCGCCCCTGAAACAAAAGGTGGGGCCGAGAGATCCTAAAGCACATTCGTTAAGTCCTTTGCTTGGAAAACTTGGACGATTAGGAACACAATATTTTTTATGGTGCACAGTTTTGGTATCCTCAATTGGGTTTTTGTGGAAGTCCACGTGGCATGGTGCTTTTCATGAGGAACCCTCCACTTTTAGCTTAGGGGTTTTGAGAATCTTTAAGCAAAATGGCTTTGCTTGTAAAAGCCAAATTCATTTTTTCCTGTGAAGGATGTTGCGTCCAAAACTATTGGGCACAGGCTCATGTGTTAGCATTTCAGGCATTTTTAGATTGGGAATTTTCTAGAAATCCAATTGTTTGGTTGATGTAACTCTCTATTTCATAGAGAACTATATCATGCATTTTTTCAAAAAGAAAAAAGAGAATATGAAATTAGAAGTACTTGATTCACAGAACTAAGATCACTTTGGACAAGGCAAAACATCAAGTCGTGTACATGGAATATCATCTAATACATAACAATACCTGTTGTTTACAGAAAAATGGCCATATTCAATTCGGCACCATGCCTTCGCTAAAGCATGGATAGACTAGTTTGAACCTTCCAATATTTTGGACAAAAAATATATATAATAAGCTTTCAGTTATTCGTCAAATAAGAAAAACTGCCCGATGGAGAATTTGCCACTAAACTTTGCCTCGCTTTCCATTTCCTCTCTTGCGCTCCAGAACAAATTTCTATTAGTTTTACAAACAAGAATAATAGTGTGTGTGACACAGTGCCCCTCTTAGACTTATAAATGGACGTAAATAGCAATTCTGTTGGTAGCATCCATTTAACACTTAACAACGACCTGCACATTAGAGCCACGAAAAATATGAACTGGCATTGCAATCAAAGAAAGCATCAAGCCTGCGAAAATTTATAAATGTATGCAAGAGTAAAAGGTTGTCTAACTGCTAAATATCCTCTAACTTTAGTGCACTTACTATGTTTTTAAAAAATCAAGTGCAGTCTTAAAATGTATACAGTATCTCCCTATTGAGAAGCAGCCATGGCATCTTCAATTTTTCTTATGATAAAACCAAGGCTACTGCTTTTTTCTAAAGCTTTAACAGCAGTTCTATGCACATTTTTGTGGTCTTTAAGAAGTATATACGATTGCTGAACAGCCCAGCGTGCCTGGTTTGACATCTGCCATTAACAAATTATCAATCTTCAATGCAAAACAATAGAAAATATTCTTGTTCAAAAGCTTGATGATTAGCCAGAAGTGTGATGAACCTGCGAAAGAGACCATGGAGGTCGAAGAAGAGAAACAACAGCCTTGAATAAATTCTCATCACTTTCACCACCTTCTGCTTCCCCATAAATAAGTGCTTCAGCAGCAATCCCTGCAAAAAGTACCATACAGTACCTGGACATTCAACAGAATTGATCTTACCTTGTTTGAAAGTAACAGGAAAATAATTGCAGGCAATTTTACAAATATGGGAATCCTAAAATAAGCTGGAAATGACCAGCTTATTATTAAACAGGTCATTAACCTCGTTTGAAATTATATCAATAATAGATAAGCAACAGAAGAGTTAGTTTAGTAAGACATTGAAATTGCAATTCAGCAAAATGGCTGATATTTAGAGCTAGAGACAACCTGTCAAAAGATGCACTACTCAGTTCACCCCGGTTTAGTTCAGATTCCAGTGTTTCATCCCAAAATTGGGTCCCTGCCTGCAACACAAATATGGTTCATTGAATCAATTTCTAGATTTGAAATAAAATTCACTAAAGTTGTTGTGTGCATACTAAAACTTCTAAGTAATGAAGAGAAAAACGTGACAGTATTGATTTGCCATAATGAAGCAGAAAGTTGCTGTACTAAGGGCAATCAGTCCTTTGACATACTGTTCACCAAGTGAAAAAAAGGCACCTAATGGAAAAATAAACTTCCAATCTATAAAAAGTGAAACCAAGATAGCAGGACTGTCTTTGAAAGTCGAAACCCCATCATCTTTGCTCTCATATGCCGCCAAATTGATCTAAAGTGAAAAGTACTGCATGAATAAACCAGCAAATGACTAACACGAGGATAGAAAAGAACACTATCATTAAAAATGGAAATAGCATGTTGTTGACAAATATTATTGTGGAACATGTTGAATTTTGTAGCTGCAGAAGGTCTTCTAGCTTGGTGTGTTAGCTAGGAAAATCTTGTTTTGCCTCTTTAGGAGCTTGCATGTGACATGCAAGATATGAATGAGGCCTGCATGTGACATGCAAGGCATGCATGAGGATTGCATGTGACATACAAGGTACGCATGAAGGTTGCATGAGACATGCATGACCTGCAAAATATTTATTAATTTTTTTATGTTAGGAAAAGAAGGCCTAAGAAAAGTAAGTTAATTTAAGTGATGTATCTTTAGTAACTCGACGATTTAATCTCAGCCATCAATCTAGGCTTAATGAAGTTATAAATTGACCCTAAGAGAAGAGGCTGACACACAATCTTCGTTGAACGTTTGAGTAAGTGATTTGCCGAGTGAGAAGGCTCGATTTGACCAAGGAGATTCAGGAGGATGCCGAAGAGATTTCTGGAGGAAATCTAGAGGTTGAATTGGAGGAAGAAGGTTAAGCAGCAATGAATCAAGCCAAAGCCCATATGTGCGAGTGAGGAAAGGGCACGGACAAGACAGTCGCGGCTCATACATGTGACATCAAGGAGGGCCATAGAGGCCGAGATCTTGATCAGGTAGGCCGAATTTTTGCTGACGCCAAATTTCTTAGGCAACAGGGGTTTTCTCAGGCCAAATTTCTCAGTAAGAGACCAAGTTACAGGTCTTCTTATCAGCTAGAATTTCCTATTTATTTCTCTGTGGGTCTTTCCCATATTTTCTGAGTTAATAAATTTTCAAAAGGGTTTTGTGGGTGAATTTTTCTGTTGTAACTGTCATTAATTTCTCACTTATTTCTGCTGCAAATTTACCTGTTAATTATCAGCGTATTTAGTTTTCAGTAGTTCTGAAATTTATTTGGTAAAATAATTTTTTGGGTATTGTTAAATTGCTGAGTGAAATTAAATCAGGGCTGCTAAGAGTTTAAATTAACATGGTATTAGAGATCTAAAACTCTGATAGGAGAGAAATCACAGATTTTACAGTAAAAGATATTTTGGACAGTAGATTTAAAATTATTCATTGTTTTCTGTAGCCATGTCAATTTGTTTAGTATGGCATCGTCGGGTTTGAGGTATGAAAACAGGTTGGAAGGGGGCAGTAATTTCAATCAATGGAAGGAACAGATCTCCATTATTCTAAAGGTGAATGGCTTGTGGGAATTTGCAAGCACGCAGATCTAGGTTCCTACAGACCCTGCACAAGCAGACGATCACAAGCTGAAGGATGTGAAAGCAAGGGAAATTATTTTGGGCTGTGTGATCATATGATTGCTCACATAATAGGAAAGGATACTGCATACAAGATGTGGACAGTCTTGATCAATCTATACCTAAGTTGCACGAAACGGAGAAACGCGGAAGCGAAACGAAACGGGGAAGCGAAACGAAACGCGACCTCCCCAAATTTTGGAAACGGGGAAAC